>VOPJ01000043.1:72922-141593 GCA_014673585.1 Semibalanus balanoides
ACCCCCACCCACTTCTGTCAAAAAATATTTGCGACCCCCCTGAGCATAAGCGATAAATTACGTATGTTTTGGACCCCAGAACATTTGTCATTTATATGATTAATTATATTTTACGGGACACTTTTAGATAACGTTGATGTACTTAAGTTACTAATTGAGGTACAGAAATCTTTAAAAAAAAAACCGGTGCGCTAATAATATAATGCACACATACCTATCTAGTGCACCAAACAACGGCCAACAACAATCATTCGTTTGTAGCGCCCTTAATCTCTGTTTGGGATTCCTGTCAGCGTCAAAGGGCCCTAGAATCAAGTCGCGAACCCCCATAGCCAAATCCTGACTACGCCGTCGAGCAGATCCAAAGCTCTCCCACACAATACAAGGACACCTCCTAGCTGTCAGAAGCCCATAGTAAGGAGGAAGAAAAAATGAGGGCCCTCTCAGGCCTGGCAGAAGACTGGAAATCGGTTTCAAATTATAAAAGTCAGTATACCGATTGCGACAGGAACTTTTGAAATTCATTATTGATGTATCACAATTCGTCGGATATTTTTGGGAACTGGGCCCCCCTGTAAGGGGCCCCCCTGAGCGGATGCACCCGTCTCGGAAAATGCTGGCTACGCCCCTGACTGAGATCGGTACGATGATGACAAAATTTTCCATTTTCGCTCGGAAAGGTGTTCGTAGGACGTGGACTTCACTATTTTTCCTTAAACATATAAATAACATAAGATATTCACATTTCACACAATGATGATGGTAATTGGGGTTTAACCCGCGCTTGACCGGGGTCTAATCCGAACGCCATTGACCGGGGGAGGATATTGCCCCCTCGTTATCTGCGGAACCGTTGATCGTAGTGAGACGCATAAGGCGGCGTTCGAAAGCTCTCATCGAGACGCATCTCAAACATACTCGAAATTTTTGAATCAAGGTCGCATATCAGGTCAAGGTCAGGTCAAAGGTCAAAATCGAGGTATCTGAAAGAATTTTTTTTTAGCAAAGGTTAAGGTCACAAGAGGTCACTATTCAAAACAGATTTTTGAAAGTCATGCGACGCATGTTTTATGGGCTGTTTTATACGTATAAATCGATAGAGATAATCAAGGCACCATCGGAGCACATTTAAGTGCAGTAAGTGTCAAGCTGAGGTCAAATTGAGGTCAAATGAGGCAAATGTTTTAATTGATAAATCTTAAAAAAGGTCATGTTTTTTTACTAGGTTAATCTCAGAAATACATTGCTGGCATTGATTTGTCTTTATCTTGTAAAAAATCAAATATTACGTCATCGGTTACCATTCTTAGGCTTTCTTAGTAGAAATTGTGCTCTTTATTTGAAACTTGGATTCTATATTGTTTTAGACTATTCTTTCACATAAATATCTAGTATTTTTTTTTCTCGAAAAAATACAAAAAAATGTTATGCTATTTTTTTTATTATAAAATTTGCAAGTCTGTCTTATTTTGTTCAATTCCAGTTTATCCTTTACTTTTCACAGCTTTTTAAAGTTTTTGTGATTTTATTGCTAAATTCGGGCATAGTTCTTTGTGCTTGCGAAAGGCTATCACTAAGTCAAATATGGTGATATTCTTTTGAAATTTTGTTTGTATGTTGCTTGAACACCACTCTTCCACATATATTCCAGTTTTTGATGTGACACAAAAAATGCAAAAGTGGTAAAAATCAAAATTTATAAAATTTTGAGATATCAGTTTCATACTACATGCAATTTGTTATCTTTCGGTTTTTGGGGTTTAGTTTATCATAAAATGTAACCATGTTACAGCTGCTTAAATCTTGAGTGATTTTGTAGCTAAATTCAAGAAATTCAAGAAACGTGACGTCACAAAACGGTGTATATCTAACCCCCCAAAATTTGAAACATTTCCAAATTTCCCCAACCGATGTAAAATTGATGTGCAAGAAGGTATTGGAAGTTTCAGGTTGATATCTTGAATGGTTCGTGAGTTATCGTGAATAAACGGCAGGGGGCATATTTGCCCCCCCCCGGTCAAGCGCGGGTTAAGGGCGCCGTAACAATATAGTTATGTATTTGACAACCATGTTTTCACTCAAAAGCTGCGTGCATTTTGTCACACCAACGCTGCGTACTGCCACTGAAGGGTGACTTGGCTGTTTTCTTCGGTAGTCTTAAGTATATTTATTCAGAGTTTACCAATCCCAGCTAGTGAAACATACAACCTTTCAGCGTTGTCATAACAAGTAATTCCCGACACATAATCTGCCAAATGTTCAAACTCATCGAAAATATCTTCAGAGTAAGCACAAGTGCACGCAATTTCGTTTACTTCTGACCAGTCAAAGTCGCTCCATTTTCTATTCTTTCTGTATTAGCTCCACGTGCTAAGAACTCTCCGTTCCTCGGGGGGGGGGGGGTCGCACGCAGCTTGACACGCCCTCTGTGCGGTGGTCATCTGCGCAGGACGCCGACCCATGTCGACATCGGCTGGCCACTGACCACTGCACTTTCAGCGACATTCTCCCACAGAGTCGTGACCACCAGAGTCGCAGATCGGCCGTCACGTGTTCACTGCAGATAGTCATACACAGAGACCATGTGACCAACCGCTGGCCGTTCTGTGGTCAACCGCCGCCACCATCACCGCCACTGCTGCTGCTGAAACAGACTCGATTTCACAACCGGACCGTGCGTGTGTGTCTGTGTGTGTGTGCGGGACGACGGCGATGTGTTTTGACCACAGCCAAGCCGTGTCGGTGGGTTTCGCCCGATGAGCCGTGAACAATCGGTGGGCAGACGAGCCGAGCCCGGCCGGCCGAGCTCGCGGAGCGTTAGTCAGAAGGCGGACCGGAGCCGTCGTCGTGCCTCTGTGGTTCATTCAGTGAGCTGTCACGGCCGGGCGGAGAGGCGGTCCACATACTGTCCCAGCCTCTCACCACGCAGCCGCAGCACACCGGTCAAACGGAGAACGAACAGATGGTGGTAAGACAGAAGAAGAGTTCCTCAGTGAAGTATCCAATAACAACAGCTTGGGTATGAGAACGAAGATAAATAACACCACTCCCTGATCGCCGTCCCTAATACGTGCGTCTCTTGCGGAGCTTCGCAGCGACAGGTTCTCTGGCGCGTCTGTTCCTTCCGTTACGCGTATGTTCCTTCAGTTACGCGTCTGCTGTTTCCGTTACGCGCCTGTTCCTTCCGTTGCGCGTCTGTTGTTTCGTTGCGCGTCTGTTCCTTCCGTTGTGCGTCTGTTCCTTCTGTTGTGCGTCTGTTAACCTTCCGTTACGCGTCTGTTCATTCCGTTGCGCGTCTGCTCCTTCCGTTGCGCGTCGGTTCCTTCCTGTGTGCGTGTCTGCTCCTTCCGTTACGCGTCTGTTCCTTCCTGTGTGCGCGTCTGTTCCTTCCGTTGCGCGTCTGTTCCTTCCGTTGTGCGCGTCTGTTCCTTCCGTTGCGCGTCTGTTCCTTCCGTTGCGCGTCTGTTCGTTCCTGTGTGCGCGTCTGTGTGGTGTGGTCAGCGTCGGTCCGCTGCCGTCCACCGTACCTTCACATCAGACTCGCCACCGATTGGGCCCACCACCCCAGCACACATACACATTACACATACACCACGGCACACGCATACATCACGGAGTCATAAAGGCCACACAGAGCGCCAGAGCCGGCCCTGCAGCCACTAATGGCCGCTTTGTCGCTGCGGTGGCCGCGCTGAAAGCGGCACTCGGCGCCACAGAGCGTGGCTGGCGGCGGCGAGCCTTCACCGCAGCTCAGCCCCGACCTCATTGCTCAGCCCTGGACAGGGGCAGAGGCAGGGGACAGGGGACGGGACAGGGACAGGGACAGGGACAAGGGACAGGGATCAGCGGACAGGGACAGGGAGGAGACAGGGACAGGGACGGGACAGGGACAGGGAAGGACAGGAACAGGGAGCGGGAGGACAGGGACAGGGAGCGGGGTGGTATCGCACGGGGCAGACGGACGTCGGCCAGGGGCATCAGGACGGGGCACTACGAAGGGCCACATGGCCGCACCAGGCACGGACATCGGCCTCAAAAGGGCTTAGCCGGCACGGACACCGGCCAAACAAACACAGCAGCCGCAACTTTCGGTTCAGCTGGAAAGCGACTCGTGCGTGTGATGCGATACAGTACGTGTTCACTGCGTAAGGGTGCGATATCAGTTGGTGAGTTTCGCTGTAATTTGCTAAGTCATCTGGTAAACCGTTTACGCCACAACAGCAAGCAGGTCGATATGAGCCAACCTAGCAGTTATTATTTGAGGTTGGAGGACTTCGACGATAATTTTGGTTTAGGGTACTCTAATGACAAGTCAATTATCTGAGCTTTGAAGGATCGTGAGAGTCTCAAAAGGAGCACGTCAAGGACCACGAAATACGATGATATATGATGGAGCCATGCATCAAATATGATAGATTTTACGAACAAGAGCTGAAATCAGAAAAAGATGCTTGGGCTTGACATGAGTTAATCCAGGCGAACGATAGCCCATCTAATCATTTATTAACCCGCGTTACTGCGGCAGGGCACGTAGCCAGATTTTGCTTCGGGGGGGGGGGCGCGGGGGGGCCAGTCGGAAAAAAAAATCGGATTTTGCTCCTAAATCATCATTCTATCTACGTGTGAAATCACATTTTGCTCCTCCTCCATATGTCGTGACCGGGGGGGGGGGTGGGGGGTAGGGTCGGGTTTTCAGAAGAATTTCATTCTATCTAGTCATGAATTATATTTCGCTCAGGGGGGGGCATAGCCCCCGTGGCCCCCCTCTGGCATACGTCCCTGCTGCAGGGGAGTTCCGCGCAGAACACGAACTGCAGAGACTTAGAGGGAACTGCAGACCTTGCAGTTGATTCCGCCCCCCGTTGAGATCTCGAAAAACTACGCAAACGTGCGACGGCAGAAAACGGCATTTTGGTTAGCTCTGAACAAGCTTCTCCATCGAAAGCATTTCAGTCTTTTCTTTGGATCAGGTCACATTGAGGGTCACCATGGTCCCAAATGTCAGATTTTCCTGTTTTATAACTCTTTCCAGAAACCCTCCGATATCTCGAAAAACTATGTGCTAGGAGCAAACGACTGAATAAAAAGTATATGGCTATTTAAAATTTGCAACCGCTGTACGTCTCAAAATTGAGCTCAGATCAATAGTTAAGGCCTACAGAGGTCATGAAAGTCCAAAAAGGCTATTTTTAGCAAAAACCAGTTTTTTCAGTGGATAGCATTTCATCCTAAAAATGATAGGGGAAATAATTTTGACTTTCTCGTATCGTGTGTGTCTTATCGAGGCGCTTTGAACATAACACGGTGACCTGGTCAGGTCAACTCAAATTTGCCTCAGGTCAAGTCATTTGGTGTGACCCAGGTAGTCTATGTTTGCTATGGGCAACGCTGGCAGACGAGACGAACACAATGGGTGTCAACTGCTCGTCCTTTATCTCTCTTTATATCAATAGTTATTAGCAAAAATTGGCTGATGACCTCAGATGACCTCAGATGACCTTGTTAGAAGTCATTTGGGCAACATAGCCACTTTGATCATCCAGAATGAGCTAAAATAACATGATTCTGAATAATTAGCCTGATCCAATGCATATTTTCTTTGAAGAGGAAGCATTTGTTTATTTTTCCCATTCACTTATCGTATGAGGTCAGGAAAATTGAATCTGAACCTTTGGTCCACCGATACGTAAAAAATCCGGAGATATACGAATTGTGAGTACTGTATTCTTATGAAATGCCTGCAAGCTTTCAAACATTTCGGGAAAAGACTGTGCTTTGCAGAAACAAAACATTGTTTAAGGTAAGGTCACTTGACATGGAACTTGTGACCTGACCTGAGATGACCTCAAGTCAAAACTTTTCCAAAATGTGGGTAATTGATGCCCCAACAGGTGTACAAAATTTGGCGGCGCTGCGCGCCGCCGTTTTCCGCAACTCCTGAAAAACCTGAGGGGGGGGGGCGGAAATCAACCCCCCTGCAGTGCGCGGGTTAAGTACAACGCAGTAGCTGAAAATTAATGACAAAGCTGATTAAGAATCAAAGTTAGTTAAAAGCTTGACGTGTAAATGGTCAGTGATATATAAACCTACTTGAATTGAGTTTACTTTCCAAGCCTAGAGCCAATTGAACTTCTAAAATAAGACATTGAGTTTCACCAAGAACAAGGAATATTTTGTTCAGCCTATTAAGCATGAGTAAGTTATTTTTCGAGATTGGAGCAACAACGTGTGTTCCCATACCCTAGCAATCGCATCATAACCCGCGCACTGCAGCGGGTTCGCGGCCGAACCACGAACTGCAGGGGGGATTGATTTTCCGCCCCCCGTGAGATCTCAAAACTACGCAACGTACGACAAGCGAAAAACGGAAGTAGATAAGCTCTAGGCAAGCTCTATCGAAAGTATTCATATGTTTTTCTGGATCAGGTCACCAATTGAAGGTCCACCAGTGGTCACCAAAGGTCAGATTTTCCGGTTTTAGGACTCTTTTAGGACTCTTTTCCAGAAACCCCCGATTAATCTCGGAAAACATATGATAGCTAGGAGCAAAACGATTAAAGAGGACCAATCGATAGGCCCACTGAAATTTGCAATCGCATGTATGTCCCTCAAAATTGATCTCAGATCAATAGTTTTAGGCTCCAGAGGTCATGAAAGGTTCAAACATAGTTTCTAGCAAAAACAGTTTTCCGTGAATAGCATGTCACCTAAGAAAGATAGGGTAAACTTTTGGACGCCATCGTTGTTTGTTCTCATGATGCGCTTTTGAAAACATATATACGGTGACCCTGGTAAGGTCAACTTCAAAATTTGACCTCAGTCAAGGTCAAATTTGGTGACCCAGTACGGTCATGTTGCATATGGGGCAAGCGCGTCCGAGGACAGTGGTGTGATGCGAACACATCTGGGTGTCAACTAATCGTCCTCTATCTCTTTTATATGCAAGAGTTATTAAGCAAATCTTATGCTGATGACCTTAGATGACCTCAGATGACCCTTTGTAGAGATCACTGAGCAACAATGCACGTCGTAGTCATTTTAGAATAGCTAAAATAGCATGAATTCTGAAAGAATTAGCCCTGATCCCAATGCATATTGTGTATTATGAAAGGGAAGCATTTGTTATTTTCCCATTTCACTTATTACCTAATAAATTGACTGACCTTTGGGTCACCGATACGAAAAATGCCGAGAATATACGAATTGTAGGGTACTGAATTCTTTATGAAATTCCTTGCAAGTTTTCAAAACTTTTCGAAAAAAACTTGGCTTTGGCACCGAACGCCAAAACAATTTTTGAAGGTGAGGTCACTGACAAGGACCTTGTAACACTGACCTGAGATACCTCAATCAAAAAAACTTTTCCAAAAGTGTTGTAATTGTGTATGCGCCAAAACAGGTGTATTCGAAAATTTGGCGGGCGCTGCGCGCCGCCCGTTCTTCCCGCTACTCCTGAAAAACCTGAGGGGGGGGGGCGGAAATCAACCCCCCTGCAGTGCGCGGGATAATGACGCCACTTTCCCGACTGCCTGGATGACTGGATCCAGACAGTCCGGAAAGTGGCGCCATTACGATGCGGGACGCATTTGATCGCTATCGCTCGCAAACAATCGTAATAACTGCCCTGCAAAAACGCCAACTGCGGAGAACACTGCGTTCTGTCTAGTGGCGTAAGATTCGGAAATTTTCCAAATCAGGTCCGATCCAAAGTACGATCCGATATGACAATATTGACCGAAAAGTGTCCGATGAGTCCAAGGTCCGAAGATAGTCAATTTTGTCAATTATCCTATACATGGAAATAAGTGATGTTTTCACTTTATATTTCAAGACCACAATTACCATCACATAATTTTAATGTTAATTTACTAATTAAATACATCAATCACACCACACTTTGTTAGAAAACATCGGAAGCTGATCCAATTCCAATTGGGTTGATAATCAACCACAATGTATACACAAGTTAGATATAATATACTATAATACTTCCCCTACACATAGTCAAATATTCATGCGTTATTATAGTTTTATGCATGAGTGGCATTAATGATTCAGTTTATGAACGAGCCGAAAAAGGCTCCAGTTCATAAACTGAATCTTAATCCACGAGTGCATAAACGACTATTAGTGCATGGCCGAAGACTGGCTATTTAGAGCACAAGTACATATTTTTCAAGAGTTCAATGCAAGGTCATTCACCTAAGGCTTAGCAGTGTATTATCACTTTTGGTAGTGTATTAACATTCCAGTTAATACACCGCTTCAGTTAGGCACATGGTCAATGGGAAAACAGTCTTCGGCCATGCACTAATTGCCATGTTCTCATTGCTTTTCATGCCATAAACACAGCTACTTTTTATTAATTTCATAACACGACTGCAGAGAGCAGAGTGCATACCACATTGAGTCGACTCAACTCATGACTCATCCAAAAATGTCTGACTCATGAGTCGATTCATTACTCAACTCTGAGTCAGTTACAAGTCTGCAGCTACATCAACGTTAAGGTAGAGAAATGCGTGATATATATATATATATATATATGTATATATATATATATATATATGCCTTCATCACATTTTTCCAAAGCACCTGCAGCTTACCTACCGAAGTTTAAATCGGAATCGGAATATTTTCGGACGTCCACAAATTTGGACTCCGATTTACACAACTAATTCTGTCTTAGTCGAATCTTCCTCCTCGGACAGGTGTCTCATCAGTATGTATCGCAGTCCGATAGCCTACGGAGCCAAGTCCGTATTTCGCGGTAAACGGCGACTGGTATTTTCCCCGAGAGCAGCCTGCAGCATGTTACCGAGCTGTTAACGAAGGTCAAATATTTACCTATTGCTCACTCGGCGAGAACCAGCAATAGGTAACCGCTGTATTGCAGGAAACCAGCTCCAATAATAGCCTTTCCCAGTGCTGCGGTTGCTCATACAGAACTACAGGATCAGGTGCGCTAATGTGTTCGCTACACTGCACCCATTGAGCATTCCTGCCACTGAATACCTACCTGAGAGACGACCATTACCAATGTATAGGTAGGTACACACTGCACACATTACCATGTCAGAAGCCATTGCGGTTCTGATCGCGATGACGCCGGGACTGAATATAGCTTCCCAGGCAGATATTCTATGTAGTATATTCGAGAGACCACGGCTGAAAACGTTCCAATTTCAGATACCATCATTTCAGACAGCAATTACGTTAAGGGGCTAAGGCTAGGGGTTCAGGAGCTTCTTCCAGCTAAAATAAAAACATTAAGATGCCGAATCACACATTTTGTTGGAATAAACACAACAATCAAAATGCTATGGGAAGATTCGTTGTATTTGACGTAACAAAAATGAGCCACTGCAGGCGGAACGGGGCGGCCATGACAAGTTGTTTGCTTCGTCAGAGGATGAACACAGAGGAAGAAAATGACGATTAACAAGTAGTTCATCCGGAAACTAACAGACAAGAATCGCTGCTGCAGATTTGCAGAAAATTCAAATAAACTAATGATTTTATAAAACACTATCAAAGCAGCTTAAAGGGACTGTCCCACCTTCAAAAAATGTGTCAAATGTACGTCGTTTGTGGTGCATAATATGATAGTGAATGCGCTGAACACGATTATACATTTTGTTTCTCACGAACAGTGCTCCCCAATTTCATAAAAAAATTCAGTTTTAATATTTGGGCTGATGGACGTCATATGAAGAATTTTTTATGGCGAAAAAAGAAACCTTCACGCATAATGTAGGACTAGTGTATGGCTAATGTATGGCCAGAGTTTAAACAAGTCGACTGTAATCAAACATTTAGCAAAGAGAGATACGACATCGGCTCACCGGGCCACCATTCAATAACATTGGGGGCTGGGCGATGTTACAGATTGCAAATCAACTCGAATTTCTCTGTGATTCACCTCAGTTGGTTGTTAAACTTATACATACATTAATTTCAATGCCAAGCACGCAAAATGGCTATCTCAACTCAAATCTTATGTTAAGGTGGGACAGTCCCTTTAATATAGCACGGAACACAAAAAAAGTAAATTAACTAAATAGATCGCCAGCATCCATTGCTGAGCGGGCTATTTTAAGCCGCAGCGGCGCCATCGGCTCGGTATCGATCGAGTGGCCGTGATAGGTCTCGGATCACCACTGGCCGGCAGCTCGTGTCCGGACCGGGACCGAGTCCAGCACAGTGCCCCTCAGTGCCACACGCCACCGTATCGCGTGCAGCGCTACCTACTAATCCCCACCCGATACAAACCCGTGACGTCGGCACTCCAAATTTAGCTGATCAAAGCCAGAAACATTTTCCTGCGACACGATCCGGGCCGGACTCGACCATAAAAGCATCAACACCAGCCCGCGGCCGTCAGCTATTTCTCAATGTAATCACTCCGGCTCCGTGTTCTGACGCTGGCGGGGAACATTATTTCAGACTGGAAGCGGTCCAGCGGTAAGCATATTCCATAGAAGCCTCGCCCGTCCCCACCGGACCGTCGCGTCGCCAGCTGTGAATCAGCAGGGAGCGCCGTCTGCATCCGAATCAGACCTCCCCCCCGGGTAGACAGGAGTGAGCACTGAGCAGTGCTGATGGGGGAGTCATGACGTGGGAGAGTCTGCCTTGGAAGCAGCGCCAGGACGCCCGGAGTAAACTGGAACTGTGCTGAGGAGTCATGACATAGGGGCGCTCTGTAGAACCATCAAAACGGCGCCACCCGACTGAACGCGGCACAGACAACACGACTAACACGCAGCTAACATGCAGCTCTCTAACAATCAGCTAACGCCCGGCTAACACCCGGCTAACGCCCGGCTAACGCCCAGCTAACACCCGGCTATCACCCGGGTAACAGCCGCCTCGTTAGTCCATAGTCATGCACACTGCACAGCGTCCGGCCGGCCGGGCAGCGCCGCCATTTCATGCCGCCCTCTCCCCTCCCCTCCTAGAGACCATTTCATCCCCGTGTGCAGGGTGCACCGCATGCACGGCCGATTCCAGGTCGGACCTCTAACACGTGCCAGGGGAGGGGGAGGGAGGGGCGGTGAGCCGGCGGACCATCAACGGGAGGGGCGGTGAGCCGGCGGACCCTAAACGGGAGGGGCGGGAGCTGGCGGACCCTTCAAACAGCACCTCGGCACGCGCGCCAGTGTCCGTAATATTCGCCCCAGCTCCACCCTCCCGTGTGGACGACCGTATGGGCCGACTCCATGGTCCATTAATCCACAACATACCGTTCGCCCTCGACTAGCGCGTCGCTCGGCCGCCGCCTGCCACGGCCAGCCTGAGCGCCAACACAGCACGGGTCAGATGAGAGGGACGGGGGGAGGAGGGGGTGCAACGGAGGAGGCACGCGCTGTATTGCTGCCGGCCCCGGCTCGCTGCCAGCCGGGCCACGTCGGCACTCCACTGCCGGGCAGCGTTACACCACCGCTGCCAACAGGACCAGCCGGCCACAGCCGTCCACAGCCGGCCCGGCGCCGCCGTGGACAGCCGAATACCGGCAGTGCGCCGCCGCCGGCTGGCCGCCGCCCAAGGCAGCAGCAGCAGTAGCGGCAGCAGTAACGGCAGCCGGCGGAGGACGTCATGTCCAACGCCACATGCCTCCCGCTGCCCGGTGCAGAGCCGCTCAAATGGTTCCAGTAGACGGAGAGATACTAACGAACGCCACGGCGGCGAGTGGTTACAACGAATCGGGTTCGGCCTTACTTCGGTTACATAAAAATGCATAGAATAACTCAGACGCGAATAGCGACTACTGAACCATTGTCACCTGCGGTTTCGTGTCATTTATAAGAGTATCTTCCACCTAGGCCGACCCTTTGATAGTTCCCTCCCCGGCCAATGCAGTTTTATCACATTTCTCTTGAACGGCAGCAATTCTTTAACAAATGAGGCATAAATTGTACTTCGCAAGGAAGTCATCGGACCTTCGATTTTCTGGAGTCGTACAATAGCTTTTGTGCGTGATATATCTTGACAATGTACCCATCATCTCATAAAAAAATACCCAGTGGCCAGTACTTAACCGGCTGAATAGCTTGAGCTTAAAGGACGGGATAAAAGGACAGGAGACGCACCTGTGAACTCTGTGTTGGCCCGCAGATCTTCCAGCATCTCCGGCTTCAGCTTGCTGTTCTGCTTCCCCATGGTGACGAGACGTCACTGAAACAACAGATCGGCAGCCGCCGTCAGCCGTCAGCCGTCAGCACGGCGCGGCGGTCAGCAGCCGGCCGGACGGCACAGACCGGCCTCTTCCAGCGGTCAGCACTGCACCGGGGGACCAACCTCCACCCACACCACACACACAGACACAGCGTCACGCGCACCCGCTCTGTGCGGACCAGCGTCACGCAGCCGTCACGTCACGCGCCTCGTGCCGCGCGGCGTCGCAGCGTCACTGTCACCACAGAGGAGGAGGAGGCGGCGGCGGCGGCGGCGGCAGCGGCGCGCGTCTGGCCGGCGTGCGACCGACTACTGTCTCTCCTCTGGTGGCGGAGCAGCGGAGGCCGGCGGCTCGGCGGTCTGCCAGCGGTCGCCAGCCACCTGCCGCCGACGGCCACCGACCGTGGGCAAACCAGTCACAGGCTACAAATTAGCCACTTTATTTGGAAACAAGCCCGACGAAACAGAGCGTAACAACGGGAAAGGCGTCTCGCGGTGGCAGGGTAGCCGCAGTGCGGCGGCGGCGGCGGCCCTGGGCGTGCCTGCAGCAGCCCCCTGCCCTGCCCTCCCTCCCCGGGGCGGGCGACAGACGGGTTAGTCGGGAAGTGGTCGGAATGTGAGAGAGTGTGCGTGGTGCAGCAGAAGGTGACCCGGGGTCGGGTCACCCGCCGTGTCAGCGGTCCCCGCAGAAAAGTGACACGCACTTGGCGAGATACAAGCGCCGCGATACGGGCGGCCGCGAACATAAGAGCAAGCTAATTCGGCGCATACAAGACTTGAACAAGTCGAAAAACTCACGCATACACATACACACACATACACACTCACATACACACTCACATACATCACCACGAGCGCAGAGGCCCACGCGCGCGCACACTCACGACACCTGGCGGAACGGCGTCAAACCATAAAATCGAATCACACGCGCTCTGTCCGGCGCCGCAGCGGCCCGCACCACTCACTCACTCCCTATCACCGAGAAGCGCCGTCACCGCCGGCCGCTCGGTGAACGGCGGTGAACCGGCGGCGGTACCGGCCGCCGTCGGGCGGTGCCTGGCTCCGGCCGCCCTCACTCTCTCTCTCCATGGCACTTTCAGCACCCCCACTGCGGCGGATCGGCGGCACGCGCACCACTGCCCTCAGCGGGTGGCCCTCAGCGCACGAGTCCGGGCCGGCCGCCACCTCAGAGTACGGAGCGACACGGCGGGCCTCCGCCGGCACCACCGACACGACACCACCAGCGCTGCCCGCTCTGCCAATCCGTCCAGTGTCGACCTTGCCAGCCAACACCTGTCCACTTCCCGGCAACGTGGGGCCCCTCAGCCGCGTGACGTCACTCTCCACGATATGACGTCACTCCTCGGCGTGTGACGTCAATCTCCAGGACGTGATGTCACTCCTCGGCCGTCGGTCAGCGCGATCTCTCCGGACCCTCAGCATTGCTCCGCGTCGCCTACGAGGCGGTCGGGTTGAGCATCTTGGAGAGCTCCTCGTCCTGGAGGCAGCCCTTGAGGAACTCATCCTGCGTCAGCTGGTTGTCGCCGTTCTCGTCCATCCTGGCGAAGATGGTCTTGGCGCGCTCCTCGGCCGAGTCCTGCGGCTTCGACGGCGACGACGTTCCCAGCATGTCGTAAATGGCCTGCCGAACAGGGAGACGAGAGGTCAGAGTCGGGGTCAGACGGTCAGACGGTCAGACGGTCAGACGGTCAGACGGTCAGACGGTCAGAGAGACATTCAGACAGAGTACGGAGCTGAATTCACGCTCCTTTCCAGACTGTAGGTGAACGGGTAATCAGGTGAGCCCAACCTTTCCCGTCCAGTGAAGGTCCTCACCACAAACTATGCACGTTATCAGTACGACAAACAGCGGCCACTAGACACAGGCTTCGATCACCCTGCCGGACACACACGTCGTTGACTCACTCCAAACAACGTTGACTCACACGTTGACTCACTCCAAACACTGTCAAGCAGATACACATCAGCAGATCACACAGCAGATCACACATCAGCTGATGACGAGCACACAAACCAAGCGTCTGAGAACACTGGACACACAGATGAATCAGGGGGCGGGAGTACTAACAGCTGAACTGAATCGGGGGAATATTAACAGCTGAACTGAATCAGGGGGACTACTAACAGCTGAACTGAATCAGGAGAGTTCTAACAGCTGAACTGAATCAGGGGGAGTACTGACTAACGCGGCTTATATGGGACGTGTGAGAAGCAGCAATAAACAGGACCAACGGCGGCGATAGCAGAAATCCCAGCCGAGCCACGGCCGCGAGCTGTTTGCGCAGCCATTTGCTAATGTGTACACTGTACAGCAATCTGCGTGACATGCGGGAACTAGACGTTCTGGAGCCAATGCTTGGAGTGGGCAACCAATATGTTGGAGTACAGAAACGCAGAAGGCGGCTCGAGTGCTGAAAGGAGGAGGACGACGTCCATAAGTCAGATGAATGAGGAATGGATGACTTACTCCGTTATTTCGACTAACCGGCGGAGCGACGGACACGGCTACTGAATTCCAACATCCCATCTCAGCCACCACCTTTCATCCATTGGCTTCCCGTCCACATTCTATCAGAAAGCACCACCACTGTATTGTTGCCAATGCACCATCCGCTATAGAGGGCAAACAGTGCCATTAACGCCGCCACACAAACACCGACACCGGCAGCGGCCCAGTGATCGATCACGCCACCTCCATCACCACCTCCATCACCGCCGCCGGCACCGTCGCCATCACGTCCTCATCGCCATCGACACGGTACCGCGTGGCGCCGCGCGGGGTGCAAGGCCACGCCATCCGTTCATCAGTCTCGTGACCGGCGGGCTGCGGTCGACCTCCGCCCACGGTCACCGGCAGGCGGCCCGGCAACCTCAACAAACAGAGCGGGGTCGGACCGTGACGGCAGCACGACCAGGCAGGCGACAAGGGCTGCCGCCGCGCCGGCGATGAAGACTGAGGTGGCAGGTCACCCTGACCCCCCGTGGCCACATCAGGCTGTGACGAGCTGACATCCCCCCGACCGACAGAGGACGGGACACAAACATTGGCCGGAGATCATCACAGATCCGGCACCCGGCACGACACTGTCAACGTCGCCATATATGTCGCTGCAGTGACCCCTCGTCCCTGCAGTGACCCCTCGTCCCTGCAGTGACCACTCGTCACTCTTCCGCTCCCTCATCGGGAATTACCCGCTCCCTCACCGGGGTATTACCCGCTCCCTCACCGGGGTATTACCCGCTCCCTCATCGGGGAATTACCCGCTCCCTATCGGGAATTACCCGCCCCTCACCGGGTATTACCCGCTTCCCTCATCGGGAATTACCCGCTCGCCCTCACCGGAGGTATTACCCCCGCCTCCCCTCATCGAGGGAATTACCCGCTCCCTCACCGGGGTATTACCCGCTCCCCTCACCGGGGTATTACCCGCTCCCCTCACCGGGGTATTACCCGCTCCCCTCACCGTGGCATTACCCGCTCCCTCACCGGGGTATTACCCGCTCCCTCATCGGGGAATTACCCGCTCCCTCACCGGAGTATTACCCGCTCCCCTCAGCGGGGCATTACCCGCTCCGCTATCCACTTCCCCTGCCCCATCATTCGGCAGCGCGGTCACGCACCATCGCCCATCATATTCCTGCGTTAGCCGTCGGCGAGTGGGTCGATTGGCTATTGCCATTCATGACGGCCGGTGGGCTGAGCGCCCCCCCGCCGCGAGCCCCACCGGCTCCCCGGGTCACCTTCCCCGGCCGCCACTCTGGACGGAGAGGGACTGTGCCGCGCAGTCGGGCAGCCCCAGCGCCCGGTACGGAGGAAGACAAACAACAACAGAAGCTTGCACCGCATATGGTTGGAGACAAGTCAACATAATCTTGCTACATACAAATGCATGCTTCGGAGCTTCCTGCCACGAGGAAAAGCAAGGCTATATCAATGATAAGCTTACGAGGACTGTAGACCCGGCAGTTTTCGATTCATGACTTCCTATAGCGTGCCCCTTTTTCGAGCTACGAGTTCCGAAGGCTGGTGCAGTTATGTGTCGTGTTTCTTTTCTTCCTCTATCCACCTGATCACGGGAGTGAGGCCTGACTGACTCACCGAGCCGGACGTGCACGGAGTCTGCCATTACGGCCGACTCCGTGCACGGTGTGCAGTGCAAAGCCACATGCACCGTGCACCGCACAGAAGCTCTGTCCAGGTGGTCCCGCCTGAAGGCACGATATCCCACCTCCAGGGCTGGGCTGTGAGACAGACCCCACCTCTGAGCCGAGGTAACTGCGGACCACCGCGAGGTCTAACAGGTGGCTTGTTCCCTTCATCGGAACGTTTGCTGCATCATAAATCGGCGGGCGTGAGCAGGTTCGATCGGCAGGCAGACTTATACGAGGACATGCTGTTCACGAGCTCGGCTACACATTGCGCTGACTTATCGCCTATCAGAAGCCGAGCGATCGGCTGCAACTACTCCATGTTCCTTCTTGTCTTGCCATGTGTCTTCTTGTTTAGACCGGTTGACAGTCGGCGATCAGCATGTCTGCAGACCCGCCCTGTCACCACTACCACTGAGCTGGGCTTTCCACCACAGTGCAACGGTGCGCCGGCGGTACAGCTGATCGGCCTGATGATGGTCACAGGACCGCTCCACTCACTACATCGCCGGCATTTTCCGCATCCACGGCCGGCCCGTAGACCGCTGATAACATATAATGATGCCGGCGAGCAGGGCCCTGCACGTGCAGGCTGGCGGGCGTGCCGGGATTCTCAAATAGAGGCGGCATTCCGCGCATAGGAACATCCCTAATCCATTGTTGTAGTCGATAAAAAGACCAGTATGAGGCATTCCTGAGGAAGAATTTCATGCCAGGACACACCCCAGCCAGCATACAATGGCGTATCATTTTCTATGAATTATGTAAGTGGACGGGCGAGCAAGAAATCAACTGAAGTCACGAGCACCGCTTAACATTGGCAACTGTACCAGGCTGTAAACAGTTCTTAAGATCTTGCTGAGCTCTGGCACAAGCCGAGTGTCTATTTCTGGAACCCCATAAACATAGCGTTGTCTGGCGTTGTCCACCCCAATGTGCTGTATAAACAAAGAGGGCTGGACATTTACACTTATATATAGTTGTACCGTTGGTTCCAAAATAAGCGTCCCGCTGGGTTGTCCGGCACAGCGGTTAAAGGGAATATACCGCCTTGGGAAAAGTATATAGAAAGATGGAGATGAATGCCCAGATGAGTGACACTCATCTCCATCATTCCACATACTTTTCCCAAGGCGGTATATTACCTTTAACTGCTGTGCCGGCCAACCCAGTGGGACGCTTATTTTGGAACCAATAGTACCACCATTGAGCAAATACGGTGCATTTACATCATGGGACTTAAAATACCTCCACATATGATGAATATGGAACAAAAGTAACCCACGTCAATAGCGTACGCGCTCTTCCAGCCCTAATGAATGCCGATATATTCAGTCACGAATGAGGAATAACATAATTCATGAGGACAGCAATACGTGCGCAGCTTTCCCCAGCAGCTGTCGGTCAATCCCACTGCAAACCTCGTAAGTACAATGCAGGGCCGTATCCTCCTATCTTTCCCATTGTCACGCCGGGCCGACACGTCACGCACGTCACGCGCGTCACGGCTCGGCACGTCACCAGAGCGTCATAACGCCAAGCGACAAAACGACCGCAGCAGCCGGCGGAAACATGCTGCCGACGCGTCTCCGCCGAGTCACGTCACGTCACGAGTCTGTCGGACGTGACGTCACGAGTCCGTCGGACGTGACTCACCTCCTGGGGCGTCACACGTCACGCGTCACGCGCTCCCCACCCCTCCCCGCTCCCCGCCGAGACCGACAGACAAACGGGCCGTCATCCCGCGGTCCTCCCCTCCATGGCACCGCCCTGCCGCGACACGCGATGGTACAGAGCCGTGCAGGGAGACACAGAGACGTGACGACGGCGCTGTACCCTGTGTGGGTCCGCTGTCACACTGGGAGACAGAGTCACGCTGGGTGACAGAGTCCACACCATGCCAGTGGCCAGACAAATGGAAGGCAGCGGGACAGCAGGCTGGGTCAGGTCAGGTCAGGTCAACGGCCTTGATTCGGGTCCAGGCACAGGATGGCGGCGAGGAAATCGACAAGACGGCGTCCGTTTCAGGCCGACCATGTTGGGTCTGGTGGGGTGGGGTCAGGTCAGGTCAGGTCAGATCATGCCACGTCAGGTCAGGTCAGGTCAGGCCCGGCCCAGAGGACTACAGTGACAGCCGCAGCGTTCCACGCCCGTAGCGCATGATACAGCACAAGTTTCTCCAGCCGACCAAAGGGCCAAACCCAGCATACCGCACGTGACCAATTCACCAGGACCCACCACCCGAAACCGACACCGAACCCCACCAGTACAGAGCCACGATCCGCCTATTCTACCACACCAGCGACTAACCCTGCCTGTTCTACCACGTCCGCTGCCTACCCCCGACTAGCCCGCCACCTCTCCTCTACTCGGCGCTGCCTACTCTACCCATCACCGGAACTTGCCGAACTTGCTGAACTGGCCCTACTGAACGACTGACGGACTGCTTCGGCGCGCAGGCGATCGCCAATCTACAGGAACGGACACGCTGGACTGAAAAGGCGACACGGGACACACGGGAGATCTCGAGCCGGGCAGACGGAAAGGTAGAGAAACATGCAGGGTGCATATTAGTGTCAATGAACGTGTTTGTGTTTTAAAACACATATTTTAAGTGAAAAAGAGAACTACAGGGATGGATAGTATGGCTTCGAGAGACGTCGATGCAGACGTAACAGGCAGCATGCAGGGTTGAATCGAAAGTTATAGAAAGATACACAAGATAAATCAGATACAGGCGTGCTAAATACAATGGTGATGTTATTGATTAATGATTAATACAATTTAGGCTTCAGCGATTTATTTACACGATTTAGGTGCGTAATGAAATTGGTTATATGCCACTCGCCCTGTTGTATGTACGCATTGATTATATAATTCGTCCATGCAACATAGCTTTTCAGGAAAAGCGTCAGGCACACAGTAAAAAAATGCATCAGGATATAGGCCCTGTTATTGGTACCAGGGTACCTATATGCAGATGGAAACACGCGACAAGCATTCGTTAGAAAGACTATCGATATCGACAGACCCCCGACACATGCAGAGACAAATGAGCCTCACTATCGACAATAGCGTTATCGAGATACATGCGCCGCTAGACGGATGAGTGGATATCGACACCTGGATCCATCGACACAGCGATGGATAGATCGACACGGGTATATCGTCACGGAGCTCCAAAGTCTGGCCTCGGGGGACGAGTCTGCTGAACCTCAGGGAGGCTTCTCTGGTGGGCGAGCGTTGCAGCGTTCTTCCGAGTATTGTCCGGACACTGATGATGATGATTGGTGCTTTACGGCGCTCCGACAGCAAAGGTCACATGACGCCCAATCGTCCGGGCACTGTTGCTGCCGCCACTGCTCACAGTTTGCCGGGGTCGCCCAACGTCCCGCCTGCGCCCGGCGCGGCGGCGGCAGTAGCGGTGGCGGTGGCGGCGGCAGCTGCGGTGGCAGTGGCCGGGGCGCAACTCAATAGCAGGGGCCGAGCCATCTGAAATCAATGCGCTGCGCTCCGGCCGGCCGTGCCCGCTCCCGGCAAGACGCCGTGACGCGGCCGGCGACAGGGCGACCAAGGAGGCCCTGCGGCGAGGGCGACCGGCTCCGATCGAAACGACTCGACGACCTGTAGCGCAGAGACTGTGCTAACCCCTGACCTGGAGCTGGAGCTGGAGCAGGAGGTGGAGGTGGAGGTGAAGGTGGAGGTGGAGGTGGAGGTGGAGGTGGAGGTGGAGGTGGAGCTGGGGGTGGAGCAGGAGCCGTGGCGCAGAGACTGTGTTGTCCCCAGACCTGGAGCCGTAGCCGGAGGAGGCGAACCGTAAGTCCAGAGTCCGGGAGCCGGAGCCGGAGCCTGAGCCGTGCTGTCGGCGCCAGGCCTGCACAAACAATCTACCTCCACAATATACTCTGACGTCACCTAGACACGTTCAACTGACGTCACCCGATCGGTGACGTCACCCGGACGATGACATCACCTCTGCGCCCCGTTGTCTTACCTGGACGATTTTGGTCATCTCCTGCAGGTCGATGACGCCGTTGCCGTCAACGTCGTACATGCTGAAGGCCCAGCGCAGCTTCTCCTCCGGAGTGCCGGCAGATGTCACGTCGATCGCCAGCAGGAACTCCTGAAACAGCCGACAGGTGTCAGTGCTGTCGGGTAGTTCGCCGCGCGGCCGCCAGGCGGCGGCGAGGCACGCGGCACGAGCACTGAACTCTAAATAACACGGGGGCACGAGGGACGAGGAACGCTCCGCTGCTGCGCCGTGCCCGGCCCCTGGACTGGCGGCGACAGCACGAGCGATCATTGGCAACGCCGTGCCCAGGGACACGCCGCAATGCACGGGCCCTCCCATACCGCGGCCGCTGCCATCGCAGCCGAGCCGTCTGACCTGACCTTTCACACCACCGCGCCGCGCCGCGCCGCTGGGGGTCATTTGTCCCCGGCCGCCGCATCCGCTAACTACATTCCCGACACGCCGTCTTTTTCCATTGGCAAATGTAGCGCCATTCCAGCCCATTTGCAGCCCAGATGGCTCGGGGAGCGCCGCGGTCCCGACCCAGATGGCTCGGGGAGCGCACCCAGATGGTCCCAGAGGCTGTCTACGGGTCCGTAAGGCGAGGCACCGAAATTCGCGCGCCACTGGCGGTGTTAGGCGACATCGAGCGGTCTCTACTGCAGGGACAGCGGCACAGCGAGGACATGATAGTTACCGCAGGGGCATACGGGTTTAGAGTCACCCGCAGGGACGTACAGAAAGACAGGTGCAGCGACAGAGAAGGGCGCGTCTTTTCAGATATCGATATTGACTTGTAATTAAAATGAGCAGATCGGTACACGGACACGTTGCTATATATATGCTATAGATATGCTGAGTATACGGACGCGACACGGACGCGATGATCGATACGATTTTGATTCCATTGTATTGACGAGATTTGTATACTGATTATAGTTGGGTGACTTGGGTCCCTTGCATCGATTTGTCCCAATGCAGGCGGTGATACCGATTTGGTGCCAGGCGCGCCTTAAATGGCATGCAGCATCGACCATAGCGCTGAAGTGGGTCAATATTTGCCCGAACAAAGTTCACTACAAATTATCGACGTTATGAACTGGCAGTCAACTACTAGATAACAATGCCCCCACTCCCCTGCAGCTGCTGGCTGAGGTGCAGGTATTTCGTACCCTCCCACACCCTGACAGTATGGCTCCCATCCTCGGCCTGTGTTGCGGTCGGCGTCTCTGGAAAGGCTGGGTGGTCGGTCCTTCACACAGGCACGCGGCGCCGCAGTACAGAGCGGCAGACCGGTCCGCACCCACCGGCTGTCCAGCAGGCAGGTCCACCGGTGAATCACACGGCCTGCCAGCCGGTGATCGGTCCGATACTGACTCCCGAGCTGCTGTCGTTTCATGTCGGTCCGAATACTGGACTTCTCCGCCAGGATAAGCTCTAGTCTGTCGTCCGATATCTGATACTCCGCAATAAGGCCGTCATGTGCGGTCCCGCTAGACTGTGAGTTCCCAACTATTTAGCCGCTCTGTTTCGGGTACCAGTATAATGAGTCCCGCACTTGTTCGTGCTGTGCGGTTCCGAGATACTGACTGCCCTTATCTGAGCCTGTCGGTCGATAGCTCCCATCGCCGTCGTATGTCGTGTCCGAGTACACCAGACTTCCATGCCTGGTTGGGTCCGTCCTCCACGAATACTCTGACGACGTCCACCACTCTCGTTCCTGTCGTCCAGATACGCATACTCGTCCTCGACACATGCCGTCTCTGTCTAGGTCTCTCTCGATACTGAGCTGCTAGCTCACATGCCGTCTGTCGGTCGAACTTACTGACTCCTAAATGTGCCGTCTGCGAAGCTCCGATACTGTATGACTCCTCCAATGCCGTCTTGTCGTCCGATACTGACTCCCCAATGCTAGTCTTGATCGGGTCCGATACTGAGTCCCCTCACATTGCTCTGTCTGTCCGCCTCCGTAGTACCTGAACTCACCTCCCGGCACTGTCAGTCTGTCGGTCCGATACTGACTGTACCGATATGCCGTTAGCCCATTATTTGCCCGTCTGTCGGTCCGATACTGAGCGCTCAGAAAGCCGTCTGTCCCGTCCGAGGTACTTGAGTTCCCCACTGCTGTTTCTGGCGGTCGCTGATAGCTGACTCCTAACTGTCCTGTGGACTGTCCGGAAATTGGCGACATGTCCGACGGAGGCGTGAGTGGGTCGGTTATCCGCCTTCCTCTTTTGCGTCTTTCCCTGTCCACCACTGCGGTGATATGCTTCGTGAGGCTGACGTGAATTCGTCCTTTCCTTCTCGAAAGACTGAATGGATATCTGAGAGTTCGGCAAGCCCGAACGGAATGTCCTCCTTCCACGACTGGGTGGATTACTGTCGGCCGTCACGGAATTTGCTTCCTCCCGCGACTGCAGCGCACGCGATCGTACTCCTCGCACAGCAGACCGGCCGCACTGAGCAGCAGTGCGGATATCTTACTGCAGATCGATCGCACTCAATAGTGCGGATAGGCTGAAGTTAACATTTCGCTAGCGACGTCTATCTGTCGTATACCGCGTCCGTCTCATCAGACACTAAAGCGACGCAAATAATGAAGCATGCTCATGAACATCTTAATATATCCCTCATTTCAATCAAGCTGTACAAAGTTATTCGTTTTCTGTTGCGTTCTTGTTGACCCGGAGAGCAGTTCACCTGAAATGTGGGACATGCCGGAGCAGTTCAGACACCGGTGCCGTTACGACCGACTTATCTCCTCGACTCATCACCAGGCACTGGTCGGCACCTCCAGCACGATAGCGCATTCCCAGAACGCTCACAGAACCCCAGACCGCCTACTGAGCTGACAAACGACGACCGAAACCTGCCGCCCGCCGCCACCCGGCGCACAGCTTCACGTGCCAGCCCATCAGTACGCGTTCCAACGAGCAGCGATTAGTCAGTGCGGTGACCTGCGACCTCAGTCGTCAGCTGACCTGTGACCTCAGTCGTCAGCTGACCTGTGACCTCAGTCGTCAGCTGATCCTGAAAGTGGGCCAGACCCTACAATCGAATGCCACGCTGAGGCTTTGAGCCATCAGTTCGTCAGGCTGACCTGTCGCCAATCTAGTGGTTGTCCTGGCATATTATGTCGTTGATATCCAGCGTGACCTGTGACCGAAGTCAGTCGTCAGTCTGACACTGTGACGCTCTGCTTATCAGGTATGAACTTACACGTTATGTGCTTTACGATATGCTTATAATTAACCAATGTGCTTTGTGTTAATTCATTCCGTGGCGTTTGCTATGTAAGGTGCTATGAACGTAGACCCTATGTCAGTTCGATTCAGTGCTGACCCTGTGACCTCAGATCGTTCTAGCTGACCTGTTGACCTCAGTCTACGTCAGCTGACCTGTCGACTCAGATCGTCGCGTGACTTCTGTGTGACCTCAGTCGTCAGTCTGACCTGTGAGCAGCGCAGTCAGTCGTCAGCTGACCTGTGCCACCGAATTCAGTGCTGTGTCAAGCTTGAGCTCCTGCGACCGTTCCGATCAGTCGTCAGCTTGTATAACCTGTGACCTTGCGTCCGTGCAGCGTGTGCGCTGTGACCACTTTTATGTCGAGCTGACCTGTGACCTCAGTCGTCAGCTGACCTGCGACCTCAGTCGTCACTCGTCAGCTCATCAGGCACGGCCGGCCGTCGGCCAGGCGTTACCACCGCGCCTTCCATCGGCTGTGACGGGAGTCTAGAAGGCTGAGTCAGCTGAGAAGGGAATCAGGAGTCAGCTGAGAAGAGAGTCGGGAGTCGACTGAGTCAGATAGCCGGGAGTCGGATAATTCGGCTGAGTCTAGAGGCTACGGAGTCTCAGCTGAGTTGGCTGAGTCTGAGTGAGCCACTGACTCACAAGTCACAGCCGGCGTCCTGACAGCACATCGTCTGAGAGATTCCCTGGTCGGCCCCGAGGGTCCCGCCCGGCAACACCGCCGTGTCAGGCCATCCCCGGCCAGCTGATGTCGGCCGCATCACGTGTGCAGCGTCACGAACAATGCCAACGGTGCACCAGTGGACGTGCCGCCAGCACAAGCAGGTCGTCTTACCACCAGGACCACCCCGTGTCCGGACTGTTAGACCCACGGCGCTGCACCGGCGTCCACACACGGCACGTAGCCCCGCGCACTAGGTTCAAGTGGTCGCCGATAACTGGTAAGCTCAGTGAAACGACACGACTGATACGATTGCAGCATCCCTCCATCGGACTGAGCAAAATGGAGACTAAATGCTAAGTGACATTCCAAATGGCAGGCTTGATTCCCACTTGGAACGAGGTAACGGTAAGGAGATCAGATGCGAATAGCGGCTAAGGTATCAGGATAAAAGCAGGATCGCAGGCAGAGACACGGAAAACTGACGGAGATAGAATTATGTGCAGCTGCAATAGCTTTCTACTTGGCTCTTTGTAACAGCGCGCTTCATAAGGCGCTTTTTAAGATTTGGGAGACAAGGCAATTTTGACGTAGAAAAAGCAAAAAAAAAACTCAATTTCAGAAGGACAAGATAAAAGTGCGATAAGGCAATCTGGCTTGGGAGGAGGCTCGTCACTTTCCCATTGTTCTTTGTGGCGCGTAACAAATATTCCACTTCAGACTTTATGGAAGAAACCAAAGCATGCTGTAAGGGTTGGTCTTGCTTTCGCTGTGGAGAAACATATGACAAGCAAACATATGACAAGCAAACAAATGCCTCCTGAAAATCTCGTTCATTAATGGAAACTTCAACAATAAATAAAATCAGTTTGTCATAAGAGCGATGTAACAGGCTATTTTTAAACAAAACTATTACTCATTTTCACACTGCCGTAAATATCAATTTCGTAACGAGAAACAACACTTTCGCAGAGTAAGATCATTCCGTGAAACGGCAGACTTGCCATACAAAGCAGGTCAGCCGGCCGGCTAAGTTCCGGCCAGCCAGACGCAGTCCAAAGTTGGCTCCAACTTCGGCTATATCCCGTCTCTAAGAGGGGATCGCTCCCACACGACAGCGAATTTCTCGGACGCTGTCATTGAACGCTTTTCAGAGGCGAGCCAACTTTTCACAAGAGTTGGAAAAATATATTCTTTCACGCAAATCTATCTCCAAAGTTTTCTTCTTCTTCCGATATTTATGTTTCGATCGTTCCTTGCCCGTGACCAGTCTACTCCGCTCCTCGAATAAAGCCACTCCGGCCGTCTGTCTGTATTCGCCCCTCCCGTCCCACTTTGCAGAACAGACGTGAGCCGCACTCCTCTATCCGTCCCTGCTGCACCCTCCCGATCCCTACTGCACCCTCCCGATCCCTACTGCACCCTCCCGATCCCTACTGCACCCTCACCGATTCTCGCTGCACATCCGATCTCCGCTGCATCACTCCCGATCTCCGCTCCACCCTCCGACTCTCCCTGCACTCCTCCCGATCTCGCTGCACCCTCCCGATCCCATGCACCCTCCCCGATCCTACTGCAACCCTCGCCGATCTCGTGCAACATCCCGATCCTACTGGACCCCTCCGGATCCTACCCTGCACCCTCCGATCCCTCTGCCCCCTGCTCCGATCCTACTGCCACCCTCCCGATGCCTACTGCACCTCCCGATCCCTACTGCACCCTCCGGAATTGGCCTCATTACACCTCCCGATGCCTAACTGGCACCTCCCGATCTCCCTGCACACTCCCGATCCCTAACTGGCTCCGCCTCCGATCCCTACTGGACCTCCGATCACCTACTGCCCTCCGACCTACTACACCTCCGATCCCTACTGCATACCCTCCGATCTCCACTGCAATCCCTCCCGATGCCTACTGGCACCCTCCCGATCCTACTGCACCCTCCGATCTCCGCTGCAACTCCGATCTACTGGACCCTCCCGATCCTACTGCACCCTTCCCGATGCCTACTGCAACCTCCCGATGCCTACTGCACTCCTGTTTGCCCTAACTGTTCACCCTCCTGTTCCTACTGCACCTCCGATGCATCTACATCCGATGCCTACTGCACCCTCCCGATGCCTACTGCACCCTCCTGTTCCCTACTGCCCCCCTGTCCCTACTGCACCTCCCGATGCCATCTACACCCTCCCGATCCCTACTGCACCCTCCCGATCTCCGCTGCACACTCCCGATCCCTACTGGACCCTCCCGATCCCTACTGCACCCTCCCGATCCCTACTACAACCTCCGATCCCTACTGTACCCTCCCGATCTCCACTGCACCCTCCCGATGCCTACTGCACCCTCCCGATCCCTACTGCACCTCCCGATCTCCGCTGCACAACTCCCGATCCCCCTACTGGACCCATCCCGATCCCTACTGTCACCCTCCCGGATCCTACTGCAATCCCTCCGATCCTACTGCACCTCCGATGCCTACTGCACTCCCGATCTCCGCTGCAACCTCGCCGATGCCTCTGCACCCTCGCCGATGCCCTCTGCACCCTCTCAGTCCCACACTGCACCCTCTCAGCCCATCTTCAGCGCTCACTGCAGTATAAAACCGCGCAGCCGCCCCGGTCATCAGTCCTCCACCGCGGCCGGCTGGCCTCTCTGATAGAGCTGTCCCGGCCCCGTTCACCGATCACCGACCACGGCTCGGTGACGCCGGCAGCAGGGCGGCACAGCCGACCAGCCACCGGTTCAGACGGTTCGTGCCGATCGACTGGAGCGGCTCCCGCCTCGATAACCGAGCACTCACCGAGCGGCCTTTTAAAAGAAGCTACGACCCTCAAGGGTGACGTTCAGTAACGGAGCAGATCAATTGGTGCCGATGAGTCGAATCGACGCCGCTCGTACGTCACCCGCCGTGGGGGTACTAAGTTGGATAATACTGCTCGTCAGACAGACAAACTACAGACGTTGATGTTATGCCAGGTTAGGCTGAAGTGAGAATACAAACTAAGTAAGCTAAGTAAGATATATAATTTGAAATAGATATATAATTTGTCTGCCATAGGAACTTTACCGTACGCATACAGCATATACAAGTTACGAAGCGAGCCGTGGTGTCGGCGGCGCCCAGTCCTATAGCCAGGCCGATGGGGCCCCTATACTATAGCACAACCACGCACACAGCATGGTACATCACCAATCATTCGGAATGTCTTTGTTTCTGTTCCCATTCAGGCGGACGGCATTGTACCCTGAACGGTGTGAGCCGGTCTCGACCTCACATTTTCCCAGTCGGTTCTTCCGCGCCGCTAACCACAACTACCGCGACTCCCAGCAATGCTTTTTATTAATTCAGGTGTATATAAGCCGGCAAATGCTACTAATTCACGCCTGCCATGGAAACGGAACCATTACCCAACCCATAAATTCCTATTCAGCTGCAAACACGTCTTTATTGGACATAAATGACGATACTCAGATGCAAATTTTTAAGCGAGGTAAATTCAGCAGCCATTTACACAGCAGAACACAGCCTGTCACAGCACAAAGGCTGCTGCTGGGCTACCTAAATTATTATCTCATATAATCATAACCCCTGTATAGTAATTACTAATTACATACAGTGCACACAAACTGCTAATGAATTCACGGCTTTCTTCCGGAAGTCTGAAGAACGAATCCTTAACACGCAGACGCGAGAAAACGGACGAAAAACGGCGAAGCGGAACGGCGAACGAGGTCAGACAAGGTCTCGATACGTCCACAAAAACTCGCCTCCACCTGCTGTCTGAAACCGGCATCAGTTAAGGCACAAAATCAGCGTATTCGCCGGGACGACATCCTTGACATAAATATGACAAATATAAACTGGCTGGGGCTCATGTTTTGGATTCTTGGTAACATCAGTCACGGGAGTCTAGCGGCTGGAAACGAACTCGTGTTTCAAACCGTGTCAGGGACAAACTGGTCACCACCGGCGGGTCGGCGACTGTGACGCCGAATAAAAACTCCAAACCAAAACCGAAAAAAGTCACTGCAGCCTCCCAGACCAGCCTTGAAACGTTATCCGTGTGCAACAGCGCGAGTGGGGCGGTTGGAGACAGTCAAACCGCCGCTGGCCATCGCCGGAAGACCTCTGACGTCACCGGAAATCCGCTGACAAAGCGGAAGCACCTCAGCGAGACGACCGTGTACTATTATCAGAGCCATGTGACACACATCCACCTCCCGTCAGCCACCAAACTCGCCTGGCGCGTCACTCTTTCCCTGTCGACGTCAGCTCGCTGTCCCACCAGCTCGCTGTCCCACCAGCCTGTGTCCCACCAGCTCGCTGTCCCACCAGCCTGTGTCCCACCAGCTCGCTGTCCCACTCTCTCCCTGTCGACGACCGACCAGCCGACGTCGGCTCTCCACCCACGACGAAACCCTCAGCAGAACCCAGCTGTATTGCATGTCGTCGATAGGCCGCCGCTGATCGCCACAGCGTCGCCTCCGCAGTCAGCTGGTCACGGCGCTGTCCGCGACGCAGCTGCCGCAGCTGCCGCAGCTCCGGGCAGCGTCACAGCTGAGCTGCGGCAGCTCCGCAGCAGCTCCGGCCGGCAGCTCCGCAGCTCAGACGAGTGGTGACCGCGCGGACGGAGCAGCACAATCAATGGCGCGCCGACGCCTGTGACGCCACTAACCGGGATCTCCGGCGGCGCAGCGCCGATCGATCGAGGAGCTGCCGACTCGGCGGCGACACACCAGCGCCGAGCCGAGCCGCCGCCACCACCGGGTACTGAGCAGAGCACTGCTGCTGCCGGCGGCTGCTGGTACGCCGGGTACTGCTGCTGCTGCTGCTGGGTGCTGCTGCTGCTGCTGCTGCTGGGTGCTGATGCTGCTGCTGGGTGCTGCTGGGTGCTGCTGGCGTGCTGCTGGATACTGCCGGGTGCTGCTGGGTGCTGCTGGGTGCTGCTGGGTGCTGCTGGGTGCTGCTTGGTGCTGCTGGTACCGCCGCCGGGTGCCGCTACTGACCCAGACCGAGGCTGTCAGGGTCGGCCGCTGTTGGGGCCGTGGCCGCGGCTCGGAGTGCCCGGGTCGTGTCCGGTCGGCCGGCCGATGAACGACGCCGGCTGCCGGCGGCTGCCAGAGCTTCACAGCGGCGGCTCCCAGCTCAGTGCTGCGGAGACTCCCTGTCCCTCTGCCCACCGCTCCCCGCTCTGCCCGGTCGACCGGGCGCCGACCGATGAATGAAGTGGAGGCGGGGAGAACGCCTCTCTGTCTGCCCGCCGCCGGCTGCAGCCCCCGCACTCCGCAGACCAGTCCGACAGCGGGTCAGATCGAGAGCGCTGCTCGACTGGCATTGGTACCGAGCACGGGCAATTCACCGCCCCAGACATATCCAGACACAGACATCCAGACATATCCAGACATATCCAGACATATCCAGACAAAGCCAGATACATCCTGACACAGCCAAGCACAGCCATATCTGGCCCAGGCACAGCCAGCCAGGACGCGGTGGGACTGGAACCGAGTCGGACCGACCGCGCTCGAGGCGTCGCCAGACGAGGTCGGGAGAGACAGATCGGGACCAGACGAGGCGGGACGAGAAAGGCAGAGAGGTCGGCGTGGGCCCATGAATCCTAATCAGCGGCCGCCTGCGGTCCGGCGCGCGGCACCCTGGAGTCTGGTAGCGCAGTACCCTGGGGTCGAGCAGCCGCGGCCAGCCGGCGGACCATGGCGACCGGAGCATCTGTAGCCGGCTGCGGCCACCAGCACGCTGACAACAACTCTGTGATTGTCGCTCTGTCCAGAGCGACGATGCCCGCTGGTGGACGACGATCACTGCAGCAAATCACTCACGAAGGAGGACTAGATTGCTATCTTCTCACGTGGACATGTGGGAGGGTTTCATCTTCCATTACCAGACAGAGGAGGGGATGCAGGGGATGTGTTATTACGTTCCGTGTGGTCCACCCTGTTTCCCTTAACCCCGCCCGTTGCTGCCGGGAATACGTTGCCGCGTCCATTCCTGGAGGTGAGTGACACACATACCACAGACCAGCCCCGCATGATTCATTCATACGCCCCACGGCAGCACCATATTCCCTCTGTCGTCCGCCTTTCCGGCACCGAGCCGCCGCGTGAGCCGCAACTATGCCTGCGTGACGTCACCGGCCGCCAATCGGCTGTCGATGACGTCATCATCTGCGGAGATGTCGGCGGAGACTGACGGCAGACTGGGCTGTGATGACGTCACGAGGTGTGGACTGGGCTGTGATGACGCCACGAGGTGTGGACTGGGNGCAGGCGCGCTGTGAGCTCCCGTGTGGTCTCCATCCCGACAGCAGCAGTCCGTCCGGCCAGGTACTGGGCACTGTGAGCACTGCCGGGGTCCGGGGATCGTGGCTACCGTGCCGCGGTCACTGCAGCGCGGTACGCCGGGCCAGGCCGGGCCGGGGCGGCCGCTCAGGGAAAACCGTGCCACCCCGACAGGTTCTCCGAGCCGCGCAGAGCGTCCAGCCGAGCCGGCGGGCCACGTGAAGCGGCGGGGGATGCGGGGAAGCCCCCAGTTCCCAGTACCGTGCACGGTAGTGGTCACGGTACCGTCACGGTACCGTCACGGTACCGTCACGGCAACACAATGCATGTGGTCGGCACTAATCCTTGGGGAGGTGCCCGTGCCTTCACTGGGTGCATGTGAGCTGTTGCTAATGCGCAATTCACACTCTGGCCGGGCCGACCGGTCTCTGGCCCGAAACGAGCCCGTTTCTGGCCAGAATGGCCCAGAACCATTGACCTATAGTATAGGTCAATGCCAAGAACGGGCCCGTTCCGGGCCGGAGGCCGGTCGGCCCGGCCAGAGTGTGAATTGCGCTTAAGATGCGCCTACTTTCACTCCACTCCACAGCTATCTCGCATTCAAGCTTGGCATTGACCTGCCATTTTCGTCTTTGTGCACATTAATAATACATGTTTAAACGATGTTGAAATCATCATGTTGAAACGGCCCTGTTGGCCTCGGACTCAAATACGCAGTTAAATTACCAATTGCCGGTCACTGACAGGCATCATGGTGCCTGGCCTGGTCAACGTTTCTATGAACCGCATAGGCTGCACGATGCGCGTGAACGGCCTTACGGAGTGGCACTATAGAGCAAGCCGGTTCGAGTTGCCTGCTGTAGGGCGCGGTCACAAGCTGACATTGCCGGCCATCACGCGACTGAGGCGCGACTGGCAACCCTCCCCGACACCCCGTCATTGTCGTGTTCTCCGCAGCCTGCTCTGTCCCCGTGTCGTGACAAACGGCCGTATTCATCTGGCAGCTCGGCGGCGAGGACAAGCGGTCTTTGAGAGCATGATTGAAGAGCACTGCGGACAATGACGTGGCGTCGCGCTCGGTTTCAATGAGACGGGCAAAAAGAGCGTTTTTACATGGTTCCGGTACAAGTACAAGTGTATTCGAGATCAACTGCCAAGACTCAAGCAAGACGTGTTCGGTGCGTCGAAACTGAGGCGTCTGTGTGTTATATGTTTTCCCAATCGTGTTAGGTTAGTCCTGGGCATGGGTATTGGGTATTCAAGTACTTGCTGGTGGATGCGTCTAGTTTCATTGGTAAAATGTCGAATATTTACCAAGGGTCAAATGTTGAAACGTTATATTTCACGTCGATAAATTCACCGAACTTATTTTGACTTGAAGAGCTCCGTACTGAGAGCTCATGTCTAAGCCATTAGCTACGGTCTTAGTGAGTTTGAAGAGTGCTGTCAAATAGTCGACAGCAAGATGACATTCTCATGGAACAACATCTTATGTTGATGACACCCACTTTATCATGCCACGTCGCTGCTTGAGATGCTTTGATATACGTATCCTTTTGTCCAGTTGGTGATCATGAAGAGAATGGTCACTACAAGAGTCTTACTCGTAGTTGATTAGTGATCCTTGCCCAATCAGATATGGTAATGTTAACCCACTTATTACTGGGGGGGGGGGCTATTTATAGCCCTCCTCTCATTATTTTGCAATATCTCCTAAACAAACAGCGGTATTGCCACCACACTTTCAGTACCTTGTTTTTCACATCGGTTTAACATATGTTGGGTGAAGGAAAAAGATGCGGCTATAACACGTCAACCGGAAATGACGTCAGAGTGACGTCATGTTCTGTGGGACGTGGGTTTTCGTTGCCAAATATGGGTTTGCGGAAAACGCTCTCAAAGTACACTTTTTCAGATAAAATCCATTGTCATACCAGGAGTGTCAATTTATGAAAATCATTGGGGGCCCCAATGCTAATTTAATCGATTATAATTCCATTCTTACCATGCAACGCCATAGGCCTGATGTTAAAATTTAAAATTATTGGGGGCCCAGGCCCTTCCAAAAGTATACAAATCGACACCGGTGTGTCATACACAAAATGACAGATAATAGATTTGGCTACCAAACTGCTATCTCGTAGGTATTTCCAAAATTCAATAAAATACAAATGATAAATCCAGATATTTTTGTTTGTTTTACAAATTTTCCCAAATCAAAATTTTCAAAAAACGGAATTTACCTGATTGGGATGAGTTCAATGAATATGTGTAGCAAGTTTTAAGTCGATATCTTCCAAAATGACTGACATGTGACCTTTCAAATACAAAATTCGACCACCTCTACAGCCTTATCATGCATAAAATTGCATTCTGTTTTTTGCTTTTTACTATTTGTATGACAAAAGCAATGTTCTAGTCATTTTTCGCATTCTAGTCGAAAAACGAACCCATAAACATGTGTTACGACTTCTAATGACAGCAATCTGCAGTTTGACCTCGTGACCTAGGATGACCTTGACCTGACCCAAGGTCATCAACAGAAGAGAATAGTACTTGGAAGTGTCAGATACTCGAATCATACCGATTAATCAACAGCTTATGCGTTTAATATCGCATTTTGCGCGACAATTCCATCCTGCGGACTTTAATGACATGAGATTAGAGGAAGGCTATAAATACCCCCCCCCCCCCCAGTAAGTCGCGTTACAGAATATACCCCAGTAACTTGCGGGTTAACGCAATCTAGGCTGCGCTGCGGCTGATCGGTCCGGAGAGACGGTACTGCGTTCATTGTCCAGGCCACTCTGGTCGAGCCATGGTGCAGCTGCATTTTTGTATTTTGCCCGATTAGATATTGATGAGCATCACCATTGGACGCGTCATGAGCGCAGTAGCTGCCGGCTGGACCCGGCACTCCGTCCACGGTCGTCCGGCACTCCGTCCACGGTCGTCCACGGTCGTCCGGCACTCCGTCCACGGTCGTCCCGGCACTCGCGTCCACGGTCCGTCCCGGCACTCCGTCCACGGTCGGTCCGGCACTCCGTCCACGGTCGTCCACGGTCCGTACCGGCACTCGTCCACGGTCGTCCAGGTCGTCCGGCCACGTCCGTCCACGGGTTCGTTTCGGCACTCCGTCCACGGTCGTACCCGGCACTCGTCACGGTCGTCCGGCTACTCCGTCCACGGTCGTCCGGCACTCGTCACGGTCGTCCGGCACTCCGTCCACGGTCGATCCGGCACTCCGTCCACGGTCGTCCACGGTCGTCCGGCACTCCGTCCACGGTCGTCCGGCACTCCGTCCACGGTCGTCCACGGTTGTTCACGGTCGTCCCTGCCGGCCACAGGGGCACGCTGGTCCGTGGTCGTGTCGGATGGGGCTTTGTCACACCACAGCCAGCATGGCATGACCAAACAGAGAGCACAGGAGTCGGGACACAAACCGGTCTTCCAAGGACGCGTCGACTCAGCGCTGCCCCCTCCTAAGCTGCCGTGTGAGCTGTGATTTCCCCCGCGATATACTAGCGTAAGGGATTTTAGACAATATATCACATCGCTGCAGTACATATCAACACATGTCCGGGAAGATTTGTCACCGCTATTCGTCAACTGCCTGCCTTTAAACTTTGATTAAATCCTGTATGTTATTTATAGTCTCAACTCTAAAAACCGACAGAAATGCGCCCGCTTACCAATGTCGTAAATTCCAGTCGCGTGTCTTGCTTTATAGTGCAATTCCGTCATATCGTGCCATGATGGCTATCTTCGTTGATCGCTTCGCTGCTATACATGCAAACTCAAACCCCGGCGTCGGGCATTTACAGTGAAGGTGCTTGCTTTGGTAATGTCGCGATTATTTCACATTTAGTTACAGAGAAGAGAATGGTCTCCGAGGTAATGCATGCCTGTAAAATTAATCAGGCATGAGGGCGCCGGGTAAATAAATTGTCGAAGACCTGAGGTGCTTTCTTGGATTTTTTGGGAAACAGGCGAAGTGCCGAGGTCAAAAATCCAAGATAAAGAATGAGGTTCTTGGACAATTTTTTTAACTATAACCTGGCCGGTGGGGGTATGATTTTTACTATATCCTGCGGTAGTTCATTCCTGGTGTGTTTTTCATATTTTTCAATCATGTTTTAATTATAACTAGGTCCTTACCAGAGCAAAAAATTATTTATTTTATAGTTAAATTTTGACTTCGACAAAATTGAAGAAGCCTTGGAAGCAAAGTCAAAGCAAAGCAGCAAAGCAAAGCAAAGCTTTCAGAATTCCAGTCAGAATTTTATCACACACACTGTTTTCACGCGCTCTGGTACAACAAATTTGCCCTAGGGCTTTTTCGTTGTACCAAGTTGTACCACACCTCTCCGGCCGATGTATTTTGATATCCCCGGCATATGGTAATATCATCAGACATCACAACAGTTTTGTTTTAGACGCATGCTCTAAGTAATACACTTAGTTTAAAGAGTAGTATTGCAGTCAAATAAATAACATGCTCGTGGAACCATACCTTGACTTTCCTGACTGCTGTGACGTATAGCATTCATTCTGTACTGACACGTGTTATTTTATTTTAATTTCACGTGTGATTACGTAGGGCCGAGCGCGAAGCGCTCACTCGTCTTTTCGTGGTATATGGAAAGCCTGAACCCGACCCGTGACGACGCTTTTGGAGAAGCTTATATCTCTTGTAACCGCACTTTCCGATTGACAAGCGGTCTTTTTTGCTGAGCAGCCCAATCCAACTCACCCTGTTCCAGACCAAAGCCGACTTATGTGGGTGAATACCAAAAGGGGAAACCAAACCAAAAACGCTGTTCGTAACGTTGTTAAAAATAAATTTGAAACAATTTAAGAAACGTTTCGCTCAGGTCCAAATTGAGGTCACCAGAGGTCATCCAAGATCAAATTTTCCAGTTTTAGGACTTTGCTCCAGAAACCCCCATATATCTCGAGAACTATGAGAGCTAGGAGCAAAACAAAAATGAAAGCTCTTTAAATTTGTAATCGACAACATGTCCTCCAAATTGAGCTTAGATCTATAGTTAAGGCTTTTCTTAAGGTCATAAAATTGAAAAATATGTTTTTTGCAAAAATGTTTTTCAAAAATAATTTGTAATTTAATAAAGATAACACAATACTGTTTACGCCAACGTGTTAATCTCGTCAAGGTTCTTGCAATATATTGATGTTGACCATGTAAGGTTAACTTATTTTTTCTTACCTCAGTCCAAGGTCAAGTGATGACCCAAGTAGGTCATGCTGTATATTAGGAGACGTGTCTCGACAAGGCTAAGATATTGGCGAAAGTTTCACTTCTCTATCTGCAGTATGTCGAGAGTTATTGACACAAAAGGTGAACTTAGATGGCCTCAGATGACCCCGTAAGGGTCACTGAACAAAAGCTGCACTTGGATAATCAATAATATCTTATGATAACACATAGATAACAGTAGTACTGGATTTGACACGAATACCGCCGGAAAATTAGGAGGCTGAAAAATCCTGGAAGCAATCATTTAATTGATCAGATAGGGTCTGCACACTTTTTGAGAGACTAATCTGGCAACCGAACGTCAGATTGACAAGCGGTCTTCTATGTTGTAGTCCCATCCCCTACCTGTATGAACCATGAGTGCCTGGCTGCCGACTCACATGAGTGACTACCACGGCTCGTGGCGCCTTGCCGGGGTGGTGGTTCACGACAAGTTTATCTTCCTACAACTTACGGAACGCTTGGTCCGATTGGACTTCAAATTTTGATGTGGGTAGGGACTCATAAAGCTGTGCCTTTTCACACGTCAAGGATGGTTGCTCTGCACGTGCGACACGTGCACACCCCCTATCTATATTTCTCAAATAATGGTTTGATCGATTGTATTCAAATTGGTGTGTGGTAGGACCCAATAGTTCGCTGCTTTAGCAAATCAGGAGTGGGTTGGGGTTGTGGTTGCATTTTTATGAGCTTGTTGCGAGGGTGAAAAACCTGGAGGCTACACGAATACATTTATATTTCGGCTGTTTGCTCTTAAATGGACACAGTCAAAAACATTCACCGACAATTTCAAGCTATGATGCACTACACTTTTTTAACTCCGCTCAGTTTTCGTCTTGTCTGAGAACTGGGAACGCGACCGGCGGTGCTTGTGTGTCGTCTCTCTTGCCATGCACCTCACTGTGATGCCCGGGCCATGTCCGGCAAAAGCTTAAGAGGGCAGAAGCATACGTCGTTTAAGCTTGGACAACTGTGACCTTCATCAAAATCCTCCCCAAAAGCGTCTCCATCATCACCTACTGCTTCCACAGCTTCCACGAAAACCTGCCGGGGGTTGTATAACGAACTCATAAGTTTGTGTCGCGTGTCTTCCACACCTACTAGCTGCCTCCAGATGTGACACAGCTGCAGAGTCATGTCGACAGCCGTTCTGGATGGAACCAAAAGCTTGCCGCGATTCACGAGAGCAGTGAACGAGGTAAATGTCGCAGTGACTGACGGCTCCACCGTCACTGTGACTGGATCTGCGTGATGATTCACCAGAATACTTGCGCATGACGAGCACTTGCTCCACTTTGTGGCAGAATGTGCCAAGTAGCCAGCTATATGTCCAAGCGCGGCCTTGGCTGAGTCAGGCAGCTCGGCTGGATCCGTTGATGTTGTCACTTTTTGGTCGTTGATGTTGTCACAGTTTTGGGCTGACCCGATCCCAGACAATCGCTGTGCTTAGAAGCCCGGACGAATAGCGTCTGGTGATTATTTTCCTGATAGCCAGCCTCAACTGCTCAGCTGAGAATTTCGCTACTGGTGCCACGTCGCTAGTCTGATGCTGTGCCAGACTGTCCAGCATGCTTGCTGACGCTACCGCTTCATCCTCAGTAGATACACCTAAACTCTTCAGACGAGCCAGGTTGTTGAGCGTCTCAGTCACGGTTGACAGCTTGCTGGTGAGAGCAGTTATGTCGGCAGTCTTCTTGTAGGGGACCAGGACTCCACGGTTGTGTGCCTTGAATGTGAGGTCACTGAATATCGTGACGTTTGTAACGATCACGGGCAGACCCGTGCCGTCTTCCATCTCCTCGGCACGTATGCTGAGTACTGAGTAGCCTCTATCCGCTACGGCTCTGCATGGCGGCAGTCCTGAAAGAGATAAGCATTAATTAGGTTTGGCGATGGTCTTCGACTCTTCATACTTATTACATGGTGACCTAAATGGTTAATAACACAATTTGACCTCAGATCAGGGTCACGTCCTTTACTTAATATGTCAGATGGTTCAAGCCTTTCGATGAAGAAAAAACGCATTGTAGCATTGTTACATTCCGCATACAGATATATCTTCATTAGGTCTAAGTTTTACCTATTTGCACACAACAGTCGGTGACCTCGGGTTACTTCAGATGACCCCTCGCATGCTTATACTGCTAACAAATTGCACATCGATCATTAATGATGGCTTAAGTTGACATGATTCTGAATGCATTGAATTCATCCGATCAGAAGAAGAGTGATTCGAAGAATAATCGATGTGCAATTTTCGAGCACTATGCGAAAGGTCAAATAGGTATCTCTTTTTATCATTGAATGATGGGCGGGTCACGATTATCACCTGACCTGAGGTAAAACATATCAAGATTCCAAGATGAATGTTTTGTTAGTATTGTAATTATCAAATTATGAGAGTTCCAAATAATTCCTAAAACTACTGTAGCTTTGGCACGAACGCGAACACTTGGTTTTCGCAAACAAACAGAGTTATCTTCGCACTCCCTCCTAATTATTGCATAGGCAAATAGGTACTGTTTGAAAGTCTCAATTCGTTTAAATCAGTCTCTTCTCTGCCTGCTGCTTACACTTACCACAACCTGGGATCCGTTCTAACTGAAGTCGTTCCTCCAGTTGCTCCAGCCAGCAATCCGTCGCCAGCAAGAACTCCTCGGCTTGAACATCCAACGTCTGTGTTCTGGTGGCGTTCTGCAAGTAGGAGTGGCGAAGGGATGTCGGTCGCAGGTGGCGCTCCTGAGCCTTTATGTCCAAAAACAGAGTACAGCCTCACGCTTTGTCTTTGGTGTGCTTCAAGTGCGAGTATCATCTGAAGTCCTCTGTAAAAAATGTAGCTGACAAAACTCCACTATAGCTGCAGTTTCTTCACGAAGGTTCGGCCTTGCTATCGCCTCCAATCCATTTCTTCCTTATCTCCGTTGTCTTTTAGGAAACGATAATATATGTCTCTAAGTGAAGGATGGGAATAGTTTCCTTGATCTGTCTTTGTGGCATCGTACCCTGATCTACAGAACAATGCTGCTCATTTTCTTACCATGATTCAACACCGATCTGATAGGATAGATGTAAAAAAATCAAATTGTGAGTATAAATATCTTTAAAATCTGTAAACGAATATTTACCTTTCGTATAGATCTAACCAAGTGAGTATAAGATGGGCCATACAGTTTTGTGCATTCCCGTGTGAAATGATGAGCGGAATTTATCATGAATTTCTAGATAATGGCGCGAGATTTTCTCTCACGCTAAGCCCTCGTATAAAAAATCAGCCTCCTAATTTTCCGGCGGTATTCGTGTCAAATCCAGTACTACTGTTATCTATGGATAACACATAGATAACAGTAGTACATAGTACATAACAGATAACATAGTACTACTGTTATCTATGGATAACATTATCCAGAACTCCGAGACTGGAAACTGGAAAGAGACTGGAAAGAGGCGCTTCGCCTACCGCACTGCTCATGGTGTGAACAAGCTGCCACGCGAATTTAACGATATGTCTGTCAGACAATTTAAAAGACAGCTGAAGCGCCGACTCCTGTCAGCAAATGTCTGATTCTGTTTTCATTTTCGGTGTGAGCGGTTATGTGTACATATGTGTGCATGTTTTACTGTGTCATGTCTTATCCCATGTTTATCCCTTTATTGACTTATAACTGTAAAAACCACATTCGTGTGGATTGTTCGTGATTTTACAATACAATACAATAGAAGGAATTGGACTGATATCCTCCCAAAAGGAAGCATTTACATGTTTCTTCATTTACTTATAATGGAGAGGTCACGAACTTGACCCGACCTCAGGTCACAGATATCAAAATTCTGAGATAAAAGTTTGGTAGATACTGATAGCTGTATGCAATCCTTACAGTTTTATATCGATCCCTCAGAAACTGTGGTCATGGCACGACCACAACCGTTTTTGGAGGTGGGGACACTTGACCTGACCTGGTGACGTGACCTAATCAGACACAAAGCTAAAATTTTAGCACAATGTGTGAAAAGGATCAATGATAAGTTATCACCAATTTGGCGGCGCTACGTGCCGCCGTTTTTTATGATAAAACCGCAGGGGGGCCGGGGGTGTTAAAATACCACTACCCCCAGTGGGGCGCGGGCTGCCGCACACGGAGCATTCGATGCCCGATATCACTGAACAATTCCGCCTCGGAAAATTGCGGCGGAATATTGTCCTTGTTCCGACGGATTTAGCGCTGTTTGCTCGCGAGATTCCACCCCGCCGACCTACAGCTTGACGCATCCTGTCCCTAAAGCCTGTCGCAATGTAACTTGATTATGATCATTTTTCGACGATTAAACCACGAAACATTTATTAAATTTAACAGCGACAAAAACATGTTGTGCACAGTTCGTACTTGGATGGATTCACCACTGTTAGCCTGACACATTTGTGTTGTTCGCGGTTGGCAGGCTGCGCGGGCGTTCAGTTGCGGAAAAAGCTCGTACGAACCTGCATTTTCCCGCATTCCAACAGCGGACACTCGGCGCGTGCAGGTTGCATTTTTCATTGTTTCGGCTGACGAAGACGCGGAAAGTCGCTGCTGACAAAGTTGCAGCGATAAGACGCGGAAAGATGCTGGGAAAGTTGCAGCGATATCGTGGCCCCTGCGCGCCGAATGGCCCAGTGTGCGCCGACTTTACAGTTCGGTACATATGTCTACAGTTATTATTATCATATGTATGTATGTACATACCTACCATTGAGCGCTGACTGTCACGGCCACCGTCCATGGTGACTTACTATCCGAGGCTAATGTATATACAAAACTACATTTATTTCAATACTTGGAATCATACCGAAATGCGCAACCAGGAAAAGGAGTTACCTGAGGCATGGCTCCACTGACGGTCTGGCTCCAATATTACAATTTTTGTTTTCCACGACCTAAAATTAAACTTTTCACGCCGCCTTGCGACGTCATGTCGATGGCCATCGTCATCGCTTTGGTTCGTCGTAACGCGGAATTTAGTTAATATCATTCAGCTTTTTATCCTCTACACGGCCCACCACCTATATTTCTGGGTCTTATCAGGCAAACCCATACAAAGTTTCGCGCCGCTTCGCGCCGCTAAATAACAAGTAGCTACTAGAACATGAAATCAATATTAAACATGCTGCAAGGGCTTAAATACACGCATACAAAAGGTGGTACATTTTTTTCGTCATTTCAGCCGACCCTTTCTTAGCTTCCATCTTTTATGAGAACGATCCACTTTAAACTGTCGGTTTAAATTGCTACATGGACCATGGTATCCCGTATTCGACAATCTATGAAAATCAGGATGTAATCCATGTCATACCTACTGGGTTCATCCATGGATTCATCCTTCTGTACAGTCCTTAAACTAAGAAGGAACTGCTGCTGAGTGATAGCCAAGAATCACTTACATTTTTTGTCCACTCAAAACCCAAGGTCCACCAAAGTCCAGAAGAGTTGCCTCAAATGTCCACCTATGCCCGTTTTGGGAAAGCATCCGCCATTCACTTTTTATTGATTCAAGCATGTTTATGCGCATGGGAAGATCGCAACCACTTCGCAGCAAATCACCAACCACGTTCTGTGAAACCCACCCACCAGCTGCAAAATGCGGCTTCCACTGACCTCCTGACCTGCTGGTGGTCTAGTCTCGGCTATCCCGCAGTGTGCAGGACCACCTCATCCACGGGACGTCGCCTATAGATCGCCGCAGGGCGCCACCTATAGAGCGCTGCGGGCGCCACCTATCGCGGCTCGTTAGGCGGCATTGACGCGCCGGCCGCCCCACAATGCCGCGTCGCGGCGGCGGCGCTGACTGATGTAAACATGTTTGGCGCGACACGGGCCGGTGACAAAAACGGCGCATTGTTGTGGGTGGCGGCGGGCGGGACAGCGGCGCCGCTGCGAGCTGATACCATCGGCCGGACGCCGGTCGGGCACGCGCTCATTTCTCAGCCGCCCAGTTCCCGGCCCGGTACATGACGCCAAGCGACCCCAGACCCCAGCCATGGTCCAGGTATCAGCCCTCATCCGAGTTTAGGCCCAGGCTCTGGCCATGGCTCCGGCAACTGCCCTGTCTCCTGAGTCCTGACCCTACCGAGTCCAGTTCCCGGCCCCGGCACCTGCTTTCACCAGAGTTCAGACACTGAGCCTATAGCCTGGCCTGGCTCCGACCCGACCTCGTTCCCCACCTGGGCCCAGCTCCTGGCCATCACTGGTCCAGGAGTGGTGGAAGAGTGGGGAGGGGGCAGGGATAGCAGCTGCTCCCCCACTCAATAATTTGGGGAAAACATATTGTCACTCCAGAAGTTTGCAAGAGAGGCCCTTCGAATTTTTGCCCTTCTTTTGCCAAGACAAATTGCCAGAGGGCCCTGAATGTGCTCTTGGTCAGCCTAAGAGGCTCTTGGTCGGTCCTCGGTAGTCCTGAGGGAGTCTCGATCGGCTATGATTCAGACATCATCCGGTTTAGAAGGGGGCTGTCAGTCCAAGTGGCGAAGGAGCCCCTCAGCTCTAAAAGAGGGGGCTCTGACGCTCCGGGGTCCCTTGCAGATTACTTTGTCCCCCCCCCCCGATCAAAAGCAATCACAAATTGCGCCGCACAGCCCAGGTCCCAGGATTGTGCCGGGAATGTGCGATTCCAAACCTAGATCTGGGATGGTACATTCTCGGTAGTATCCCTTATACCCTGAAGGTATCTATAACCATCCCTAGGTCTCAGCAGTGGCTTTGGTCCAGTCACACCTCACAGCAGACGCGTAGCCAAGGGGGGCGGAGGCGCCCGCCCCCCTCCCTGGAGGCTAGGCGCGCGCTGAAAAGGGCCGACGAGACCGCGCGAAGCGTGGTATCATGGGCTCCTTAAGTCGGAAATAGTCGGAAAACCACGCGAAGCGTGGACTTTAGATAGTTTAGAGCACTTAGAGGCCCCGTAGACTTAGAGCCACCAGGGCCCTCTCTAAAAGACCAGAGGACCCCTTGGACGTTTAAAAAAGTCACCGCATGTCAGAGGGGCCCCTGGGCAAGCCGAATGGGCACCTGAGCGGATCAAAGGGCCCCTGAACACGTCGAATGAGCCCCTAACCAGCACAGAGGGCCCCTGGGAACGTCACAGGGCCCCTGGACAGGTCGGAGGGCCCCCGAGAAGGTCGGAGGGCACCTGAGCATATCGGTAGGGCAAAAAAACATTCAGCGCAGTTCCTTACCAGGTCGAAAGGGCCCCTGAGCAGGCTGAAAGGCCCCTAGCCAGACCAGAGGGCCGCTGAGAAGTTCAAAAGTCACCTATGAAGGTCAGAGGGCCCTTGACTAGACCGAAAGGGCCCCTGGGCGGGTCAGTTAAGGGCCCATGAATATTGAACATGCCAAATGGGCCCCTCACAAGTACGGAGGGAGCAGACCTTTTCATCCGTTCTACTGTAGGCCCTTTCAACGCTCGGGAACGGACCCTCTCGAGTCGCCCCCCCCCCCCCTGGGCGCGAAATACTGGCTACGTTCCTGGTAGAGATCCTTTTAAAGCGCTGCCCCCGGACGAAATCCTGGTTATGTGCCAGGTTCATGGGCCTCTCTGAGGGTGCTGAGGGTCCTGGTCCTATCCAGCTAGCTCATCAAAAGTTGAAGAAAAAAGGGGCATCACAAAATAAAGTGGCCGACATCCGTAGTTTTTTATATCCTTTTGGGGGCCTTTCAAGGCTCGGGAAGGGCCCCTTTGAGGTGCCCCCGGACGAAATCCTGGCTACGTGCCTGCATCACAGTCAGTCGTATTGGGTGGGATCACCCTCATCACTGATGTCCCGGCATCACTGTAAGTTGTGGCGGCGTCGCTGATGAATTGCTGCGACACTGACGTGACGTCACCGCCACTGATGGACTCCTACCAACACTGATGTGATCTCGCCACTGATGGTCTGGTCCTGACACTCGTGTGACGTCATATCTGATGTGACGTCACCGCCGCTGATGATCCGGTGCTGACACGGCCAGCCGGTGTATCGGCTCGTCCGGCCGTCAGCGGCGGCTCCAATCTCGGGCGTCACACGTCAGCCGGCCGCAGGCGGTATAAATAGTGCCACCCCGGCAGCCACGCCCTGGGGCAGACCCGAGCTGATCTAACGCACTGCCGCCCACCGATACACAACGCCGACACTGGTTACTGTATACCGCCGACACTGATCGCTGCATACCGCCGATACTGATCACTGATCACTGCATACTGCCAACACTGATCACTGCATACTGCCGACACTGATCACTCCACACCGCCAACACTGGTCACTGCACACCGCCGACACTGATCACTGCACACCGCCGATACTGATCACTGCACACCACCGACACCGATCACTGCACACTGACACACTGACCACTGCACACTGCCGACACTGATCACTGCACACTGCCGACACTGATCACTGCACACCGCCGACACTGATCACTGCACACCACCGTCACTGATCACTGTATACCGCCGACACTGATCACTGCATACCGCCGTCACTGATTACTGTATACCGCCGACACTGATCACTGCATACCGCCGTCACTGATTACTGTATACCGCCGACACTGATCACTGCATACCGCCAACACTGATCACTGCACACTGCCGACACTGATCACTGGTCACTGCATACCTCCGACATTGATCGCTGCATACCTCCGACGCTGAACACGTGCTACCGCCGACACCGGATCAACTGCACAACTGAACACTGATCACTGTATACCGCTGATACTGATCACTGCAATACCGCCGACACTGATCACTGAACACTGCGACACTGATCACTGCACACGCGACACTGATCACTGCACACACCGACACTGATCACTACATACCGCTGACACTGATCACTGCACACCCCAGACACTATCAACTGCACACCACAGTCACTGAATCAACTGTAACCGCCGACACCGTCAACTGCACAAACGCCGACACTGATCACTGCATACCGCCGACACTGATCACTGCATACCGCCGACACTGATCACTGCAAACTGCCGGTACTGATCACTGCACACCACCGTCAATGATCACTGCACACCGCCGACACTGATCACTGCACACCGCCGATACTGATCACTGCATACCGCCGACACTGATCACTGGATACTGCCGACACTGATCACTGCACACTGCCGACACTGATCACTGCACACTGCCGACACTGATCACTGCACGCCGCCTATACTGATCACTGCATACCGCCGACACTGATCACTGGATACTGCCGACACTGATCACTGCATACCACCGTTACTGATCACTGCACAACGCCAACACTGATCACTGCACACCACCGTCAATGATCACTGCAAACTGCCGACACTGATCACTGCACATCCGCCGAACACTGATCACTGCATACACCCGATACTGATCACTGCACACCGCCGACACTGATCACTGCACACTGCCGACACTGATCACTGCACACCGCCGACACTGATCACTGCATACCGCCGATACTGATCACTGCACACCACCGACACTGATCACTGCATACTGCCGATACTGATCACTGCATACCGCCGACACTGATCACTGCATACCGCCGACACTGCGGGCGGTCTCAGATCTCACCGAGCTGCCGTGGAGTTCGCTTAGCTGCCATGGAGCTCTTCGAGTTGCCTTGAGCTCGCCGGTGAGCGTTCTATCGTTCCACCTTTCTAGTTCAACTTTATATATCATTTAAAATATCAGTTTTGCTTTTAATGTGCTTAAACATTTAAATTGTATGCTGCATCAGGCTCTGGCAAAAATAAGGGTTCCACAGATGGTTCCTCTCCCGCTCCCGCTCCCGCTCCCGCTCCCGCTCCCGCTCCCGCTCCCGCTCCCGCTCCCGCTCCTCCGCTCGCTCCCGCTCCGCTCCCGCTCCCGCTCCCGCTTCACCGCTCCCTCTCTCTCCCCTCTCCCTCTCTCTCTCTCATCTCTCTCTCTCTCTCTCTCTCTCTCTCTCTCTCTCTCCCTCTCTCTCTCCCCCTCTCCCTCTCCCTCTCCCTCTCCCTCTCCCTCCCGCAGCCTAGTTGCCTGTGCCTCCATCAGGCCGGTTTGACAAATCACGTGTTGCACACTTGCCGTGTCCGCTGCTCGCATCCCGCGTCGAAAACAAATTTGTAGTGCTGCGCCCGGCGCCGTTGGACTGGCGCTCCCGCCATTTGGCCGCCCGTCCACGCTGCTCAGTGCGTACAAACCCATCAACTCGCCATCTATCATCGTGCAGGGCGCGTCTTGTTCGGAGTTTTTCAGCGTCACTTAGCGTGTGCCCGGTGCACACTGCATGCACTGATGGGAGGGCGAAGGTCGCGCCCAGCGGTCCTCTGTCAGGGCTCCCTCTGTGTCCCCTGCCGGTGTGGGATGGTCGGGTGGTCCACAGACGTCGCTGGTTTCAGGGGAGCAGGCGGCGGGGTGGCAGCGTCAGGGCTCCCTCTGTGTCCCCTGCTGGTGTGGGAGGACCGGGTGGTCCGCAGACGTCGCTGGCTTCAGGGGAGCAGGCGGCGGCATCGCAGTGCTGGCCGCTGCCATTGTGGGAATGAGGGATCGTCTGGCTGCAGCCCTTGCAGATTAGAATTGTGCTTCGGTGATGAATACTGGGCAATAAAGACGAATTTAAGTACATGATATGACGTATTTCTTATACAAACACGTAACATTAATATATTTATATCTTAAATGACATAACAACATAAATAGCATAAATAACATAAATAATATACATAATATACATAATATACATAATATACATAACATACATAACATGAATAGCAAAAATGGTATAAGTAATATACATAATATACATATTACATAACATATATAACATTCATAACATAAATAGCAAAAATAACATAAATAATATAAAAATATAAATAACATCAATAACATAATTAATATAAATAACACAAAAACAACATAAATAACATAAATGATATCAATAACATAAGTAACATCAATAACATAAGTTGCATTAATGTTACTTTCAGCTACTTTTGTTGTCGCAAGGTTCCTTTTTTAGATTGACCAGAGACTGACTATCCTCGATCAGAAAACTTAGCATTTGTAACGCGTTACGCGTCAGTGCAAACTGTTAGATAGTTGATCTAGCTTACAAAACAACAATTCAGTTCAGTTCCATATATGCATTTGTTGAATATCTAACTACTTATTTATAGTTTGAAGAGAAGTAGAAACTAAACGCCTCATATAATTGCATAGTGATAGCTTTTGATCGTGTCTATGGATCATTTCGTCGGCTTATGATTTATTAAATAATCGGTCATCACTCATAACAAGGCTGAATTTAATCAGACATCATCTTAGCATTTTTGAAAAGGTTCATAGGCAATAAATCTGACACGCAATTATTAATCACACCATATGATGGGAGTCTGCGGTCTAAAAAATTATTTACAAATGCGCTGTTGTCAATAATACACACTGTTTTGGCAATTTCAAGATGTTTAGCGAGCTTTGTCTGGCAGTCGGGCACCATTTTGTATGTGTTTTGTACCTCATGTTTCTAACGTCTTATTTTAATAAAAATGTTCGGAGACAAAGCTGGCCAAATAACTTTTAACTACTCACGCCCATAATCCTGACACTTTATGCTGCTGAGAGCTGACTTAATGAATAATAAAGCCGTATGTGGCAAATAATCATTCTTTTTCTGTAGTGTTTTGTTGCCGTGGTCGTTTAGCGCGCGTTTATAGCGCTAAATACAGTTTGATAAAACCACAAACTAATCTACCAACAACTGCAGGTGCGAGCCCCCGGAGACAGCCGTATCTCCAACAACAATTACCCCGCCCAGCTGGAGCCGTCTCACTACCCCGTTTCGGTGGGCGCCTAATCAGACACGCTCACCCCGACACGCGCAGCCGCGTCGAGAAGCGGCGGAACTGGTCGGCTGAGATGGCCGTCCGCGATATCAGATCACTCATCCCGACTCCACCCGGACGACATCGAGATTACTCCATCATTACCGGCCGGTCGCCGGCGCGTCTGCCCTTATTGAAGCCGACATCGGCACGGAGCAGGAATGTCACCGCAGCGGAGTCGGCCGGCCCCGAACTTGTTCCGGTGGCCGGGCCGGACCTCTTTACAAGATAACGCTCGTGAGGAAACAATCTACTAATCACCTCATTAGCAGCAAACAAGAGCTCTCCGCGGCTATTAATCAAATAATATGACAAGCAGAATGGAAACGGACAAGCCTCGTAGCGCCTGCAATCTGACTTCGGCGTTTCCCCGCCAAACCAGTTGGCTTCTGCTCGGAGGATTTGCACGCATTGTGAAAGGTGGCGGGTGGCTGAGTAAGAAATCAACTGACGGCTTACTGCCACACAGGTCTTGTTTTTAACCCTCCAGTGGTTGTAAACGGCGCAGATAAACCCACATTTGCAACTAATTACGCGCTTCAAGGATGCCTATTGCCTATTCCTTATATTGAACTTCAGTCTTCAGCTGCATCTTATCTTAAACTGAAATGAAGATATGCGTACTGTTTTGTGTCGTGTTAAATACTTGAAGGGAAATATTTTTCTTTTTCAACAACAATTTCTGAAGCTTCCGTTATCGTATAGCAATGATGCTATTTAAATTTAAGAATTCAATACAAATATTCCCACATTCAAAGTTGGAAGTTTGGAAAAAGATACAAAACAAGTACCTAGTTTGCTTCATGAAGGTTTAATAAATACCACACGGGGCCGATCAAATAATTTCTTTAGGACCGAGGTCGTTGTTGGATTTGCCGCCCGAGACCGAAGGTCGAGGGTGGAAAATCCCATAGAGATCTTATTACATAGAGAGGCCTTACACTTGAAATTGCGGCGTTTCAATGGAGGAATTTAAGTATGAATATGCGTCTAAATATCGTGCGGCATTGTCAGCGACCTCTTTTACAAAGACGACTTTTCTATATTTGGCGTTTATTTTCTGAGAGATTGGCTGATATTTTTCAGAGAGGTCCCCACCAAAAACAATGGACACGAATTGATTGTTTTTTATTTTGTTGAAAGACAGAGGCGGATCCCCAGGGGGGGGCAAAATGGGCAATTGCCCTCCCCAAGCGAAAAGTCCGATGGGCAAAAGCATGTTTTTTGCCCCCCACCCAAAGTCGGAGAAAAAAGCAACAATTTTGCCTTTCGCAAATGCATTTAAGCTGTTTTAGCAACATTTATTTATTAGCGGTATTGTAAAAATGTCCTTTGCAGGCAGTCAAAAATCAGCTAGTTCACAGTGAAAAAACTTGAAATTCGCCGCCGCTCGCGGCATGACACCAAGTTTTGCAAGTTGCTTATATAAATTTGGAAAATGGGAAAATTGAATCCCATTAAGTGTCTGGCGAAGGGTCTCTAGGTGGCCTAAGGGCCCACTCCCTTCATAAATATTAAGTTGAAGACGGATTACATGTTTTAGCTAGTCTCCCGAGCCTCCGAAAAAAGCGACGCGAACGCAAAGACCGAACATCGGCAGTACGCACCCGGAAGCTGCTCCGCCGTGCCCAACTTGCGAACTGAAGAGCCAATAGTTTGGGAACCAGGGCCAGGACTAAATCTTTCCCAGATCCTCAAGATCCATCCTCAAGTTTTGTTATTATATTGTTTACTCCTTAGGAGAGGCGCTTTAATTTAAGCCATTGCTTTTGCGCCAATCCGCTAATGTATTTCAATTTTGATTGTATTATGTTAATAAAATACCTCTGAACTGAACTGAATCCACAAGTACCATTTTATACGTAGAAAAAACGTTTCTGCCCCTCCTTGCTGCTTTCAACCATTTACACTGTTACCATTTGTGTGTTTACAGTTCGGTACATATGTATACAGTTGTTATAACTAATTATACTGTACGCTAGTGCTACTGAGCGCTGAACTGGCACGGTCCATCGTGAATTTACTATCCCGATGCTCGTAGTAAATGAAAAACTACCTTCTTTCATTTTTGTTTATATTGCCGAGACGTGCAACAGAAAACGGGTCAACTGAAGGCTTGGCTTCCACTCACGGTTCTGGTTTTAATATAAACAAATTTGGTTTCCGCAACGACCTAAAATACAAATTTTCACGCCGCTTCGCGCGCCACATTCAGTGATAATGTCCTGGATAAAAAGCTGCATGGCCACGTAGAGGATAAGAGGCTAAAAAAGGTTCTTAACTAAGCGCAAGTGTTTTTTAAGCCATTTTTTTCTTCAAAAAAGGTGTTTTACCCGAAAATCAGAAAACATGACTTTCCGAAAAATTTAATTTAAAAAGCCATTATTTCAAAATTTAGAATACCAAAATAAGGTTGATCTGCCCAAATCCGCGGAGAAAAAAAACGGGGGTACCAATTTGCCAACAAAAGTTTGCCCCCCCCCCCAAAACGCGAGCGGCTGGATCGCCCCTGGTTGAAGACAATCATTTGACCGTTGATTTGGCGCATTGTTTGTTAGCATACAACAAGAGTACGTGTTTTGCTTTTAAGATGTTAGGCTTGTTATGTATATGAGACAGTACCAAAGCGGGATAAGTGATAAATTTGATATGGCATGAAGCTGACTCATACGTTGTGGATGCTTTCTTATTTCTTCCCTTAAGTGTATTTACTTTTTTGTGTTTGTTGCTTGAAGATGCCAAACACTTGCTGTATGGAAGGATGCTACAAGACCGCTACCAACGTGAGCTTGCATCGGTTCCCGGACGGATATCGCCGTGTGGCAAGAAAGTGGAAGGAAAGCGCTGGGAAAGCACCAGCGGCTTGGCTTCCTACCGAAGCGACGGGTGTGCTCCTCCCATTTTGCCCAGCAGTGATCAAAGAAATAAGGCAGTCATGTCCGCCCTGTTTAGAAGGTGCTGTGCCCAAGAAAGTCAAAGTCGTCAAATGCCTGAGACGCACAACAGACCTAACATCTGAATCACACATATGCCTTGTCCCAACCCCAGAGCCAAAGTGTTGAAAAGGCGCATCGACGTTCTTGTCGATAAAGTTAAAGAGCACCAAAACAAGCACGATAGCGCTTGTTCAGAATTGTTCAGAAACAAGCACTGCTTCTTCTTCTGGAGAAAATGGACGAAACTACCACCTTAACTCCCCTCATCCGAAACGCAGTGTGCTACATCGCCGGCTGGTCGGTCCGAAAGGCCGCTCAGATCATTTCTTGCGAGAAGTGTGTCGCTGCGCTGACGACCACCACACCTCCTGTTGACCTGACCGAAAACTACTGCCTCATCCAGAAAAAGAATTATGTGAGTGGAGCGCTCAAAATGCCATCCAAAGCAGCCCTACATATAGCACTTACAACAGAGCGAGCCATTCGGGCCAACAGTGGTTCTAGAACCAACTTAGCTCTGCAGGCAAAAATATGTTCGGCAGTCGTGAGTGGCTGTGGGCGAAAAGGACGGGTTTTCACCTAGATAGTCATGAACGAGAGACACGCATGTAGGATCGATACCCACAGTATCACCCTCACCCGTACAATCGCTACCTGGTAAATCTATCTGCATGCGGCAAGCACCATATCGCTCTCATGCGTACCCAGCGTCCTCCAAGTCGGTACAGCGGAAGACCCGCTGAACCAAGTTGACTCTCTTCAGAGGTTCACTAGATGTCACTTCAGAGGTCTCTAGCGCCGGGGTAATATTTCACAGCTTTACCCGCCGGGGCGGTAGGCCTCTCCGGAGCCGGGACGGCAATTGCCGACGATACTGGCGCAGTCCCGATTTGGCCGACGGGCCGCACAATAAAAACAAATGAACGCATGTGATGGTGTGCTTTTGTTTTATAAGTTTTGTGTTGTGTTTGTGGAACATTAGCTGAAAAACAACCTAGTTTGTTAAAAAACGTGGTTTTGTGAACATTATGTGAAAAACATGCTATGTTGTAAAAAAGTGAAGTGTCCTGGTTCTCAGTTTTCAGGTTGAATACATGTTATCCTCAATCAGTGGTGTTGTAGCATTGAAAACAATGCCGTCCCAATGCCTACCTTACCGACGCCGTCCATCCGTTGATGACCATTGGTCGGACTGTATACCGCCGCTTGCATGCGGATTTATGCAATGCAACTAGGTGTATAGCGTAATCGAGATTATTGTACTGGTCGTAAGCGTATACTTTGCAAAATGTGTTGCGGGACCTTGCCGTCTCAACGCATGGGCTGTGTAAGAAAAAGTCGTTTCTCATACAAAAAGCGAAATGAAGAAATTACGAATTATTTGCCAAGAGAATGCAGCAATCAAAACGCTGAGTATGGCTGAGAGGGAACGACAGAACGGGAAAGTATTGTCACACCTATGCACACATATGCCACACCTATGCACTAAGCACACCTAATGCCCGTCCTCCCCGGTGGCGAAGCCCATGGAGCTGTGCTACGACGGAAAAAAATACAAAAAGCTTTGCGGTACAGCATCCATCAGGTGTCCGCCTTGAGTGACATCTGTCGGCTGGAATAGCAAATACTAGGTTGTGCTGCAAGTATGGACCCGGACAAAAAAAAAATCGACCATTTATCAACACCATCTTTGAATGTGTTTGTGAGTATAAAGGAATATATCATGTAAATTAGGAGGAAAAGAAAACTTAACTTCCACTCCCTCAGCTACGTGCAAAGTGTTGTAAATGTTAAGCTTATAGGCATCCCTACCAATAAAAGACATGAACCAAATTTATCACGAGCACCAAGTCCTCCCAAAAGGAGCTTAAAAACCTCCATTGAAACGCCGCGAAACGTAAGTGCTTTAACATAGGAGGCCTCTCTATGTAGTATAAGATCTCTCTATGGAAAATCTACACGACTGAGGTCCTAAAAGAAATTATATCGGCCTAAGTGTGGTATTTATTTCCTACATGCCGTGGTAATGGGCTTTAAGTATAGCACGATCCGGCAGAAAATGTCGGGTCAGAAATTGGTTCGACGCGAATTCCCATGTTATTTGATAGGCCGGGCAAGAAACAAAAGTTTCTTGACCGGCTTTCCTACCCGTCTCAAACTTAATAAGTCACTACTAATATTACTTAATAATGAATAGGCTCGTGCTATACTTAAAGCACATTCCGGCATGTAGAAAAATCTTACTGACCGTAAGCCTGACGAAATTATCTGGAAACGTCAGTTTGCAAATTTAGCTCTGGTCCTCGTCTTCGCACTCGGACCTCCGCTAATTTGCAACCTCGTTTCCAGATAATTTCGCTCGGCCCGGTCAGTATATAATCATATGTCTCCTCCGTTTTGAAAACTGCGTATAAGTTGGTAAAATATAGAATGCCCGGCGGCTGAAAGTTTGACCAATGACCTTTTAATATTGATTTTCCTGTTTGAGCTGAACCTTTTACCACACGCTCGCGCTAATGCTAAAAGCATACTGAGACATATGATAAACTGACAACGTTGTCCTTCCCTACGTCCTATATGTAAACAAGTCCTAGGGCCAGAAATGAAGCAAGTGAGCCAAGACGCTTCGCAACGTTCCTGATAGGTCAATGAAACAAATCGGCGACACTAAGTAAGTCGCCGTCCAAACGGACCGATGAGCTTTTGATGTAATTGCCTTTTTTATTGTTTCCTATTTTTGGGGGGAAATGGTTATTTTTCACGATTACATAAAGCATGTTATACCTAAACAGCCAGAGAAAAAAAAATAGATAAAACTTTTAATGTTACAAATAAATAAGCAATTTTCAAAAAAGGAAGGATGCGACCACTAACTAGGCCGCCGTAAAAGCGCATCGGTGAACTGCTAATTTGGTTACCTTTCCATTCAATGGCTATTGGATGTAGAGGATCGGCGGGCATACATTACAACAAGCAGAACGCAAACTATTATTTCCACTTCATTGCGTAAAAAACAATTCGGGAAAAGCCCGCAGTTGGACGAGGACCAAAGGTAGGTACTTGCAAGTACCGGTCGTTTAAAGTGTTGAACGCTTATCAACTTTAGCTTGAAATATCTTTCGGTAGGAAAGTTTTTATGCAAATGTGATGAATTTACCATATATTTTGGTCTCGTCTATCAATTTCAAGTAATAACTTCATTTGTGTGAGAAAAGGTGAATATTTTTCTTGGAGTGTGACCTACTGTTTTGGAATGTCAAAAAGTTGTATTACGGTAAGAATCTATTGTTTGATTGCTGCATACGATAAAATTTACATTTGGAGCCCCTTTAGTTGAATTTCCATTTATTTTTGCATATCGATAAAACGATCGCCACTAAAATCAGCGGGAAGATGTTGTGTAACACGGCGCACCTAAGACAGTAAACATTAAACAATTAATACGAACAATGTTAACAAACCGTCGAAAAGCAAAATGGTCATCGAGGCTACGTTCGGCAGCTGCTATCATCGCTCACGAACTGTTTTGTCGAAATACTTTTGGCCGGCGCTAACGATATGCTAGCAAATTTGTATCGATATTTCGATATTAGCAATGCTTTTAGTAGTGGTAAGGCCTCTGGGGTATAGATACTTGATAAATTTTGCTACCAGCCAGTTCCTGGGGTCTTTTGAATATTTCAGCTTCTAGTGTGAATCTGGAAAAAATACAGGCACTTCGATTACGAAAATAATATCCTATACTAGAAGGCCATTTATTTATATAGCCAGCTAATTTATAGACTGCCTCTGCCCCTGCCCCCTACCTTTACCCTACCCTACCCTGCCCTATCCTACTCTACCCTACTCTACCCTACTCTACCCTACCCTACCCTACCCTACCCTACCCTAACCTACCTACCCTCCTAGCCCTACCTAACGCTACCCTACCGCTACCTAACCTACCTAACCTACTCTAAAGCCTACCCTAACCTACCCTAACTACCCTAAAACCTACCTATACCTACCTAACCTACCCGCTAACCTACCCTAACTACCAACACTACCCTAACCTACCCTAACCTACCCTAACCTAACCTAACCTAACCTAACCTAACCTAACCTAACCTAACCTAACCTAACCTAACCCTAACCTACCCTAACCTAACCTAACCTAACCTAACCTAACCTAACCTAACCTAACCTAACCTAACTAGCCTAGACCTACCATAACCTACCCTAACTACCCTAACCTATCCTAACTACCCTAACTAACGCCTAACCTACCCTAACCACCTAACCTACCCTACCCTAACCTACCCTAACCTAACCCTAACCTACTCTACTCTAACTCCACCTACCTACCTAACCTATCCCTACACTAAACCCTACCTACCCTAACCCTACCTACCCTAGCCTACCCTACCCTACCCTACCCTACCCTACCCTACCCTACCCTACCCTACGGTCTACCCCATACCCCTACTCATACCCCTACTCATACCCCTACTCATACCCCTGCCCCTACTCCTACCCCGTGCTTTGTTCCCGCTCCATTCACGTTTTTACCCCAATTACCGTTCACATTCTCTAAAACACTTGTGCTGTTTAAAATGGCCAAAATCTGTCATTCCGGTTTTAGCGAAATCTCAACCGAGGGAGGTGCGACGTTATACGGTCATGCGTTTGTTTATTGAAACAGTGTTGAAGTCTTGGCCAATATTAAGCGATGACATTTTATTAGACGACAATATTTCGCCATGTAAGCGTCTGCAGCCATTTACGTTTGTCTGTACCATAAGTTACCTATTAGTCAGAAAATATATATTTTGGGTGGATATTGGTCAGCAAAGACGGCGCTATCCGATCGTGTAAATTTGCGGTCAAGTTTTCCCTCCTTTTGGTTGTTACGGTGTGAAAGGAATAAAAAATGTCGAAAATACTGAATTAGAACTTAAACGCCTCAATATTAAGTCCGCCAGAACTATGTCGCACATATAGATTCGAAGCGGTACATGCACCTGTAAAATGGCATTGGTTTTCAAAGCCTCCTAGTGCAACAGTTTCCCGAGCACGCGACATTAATCCTGAAAATGAGATTTTTATCCATAAAAGTGGTCACAACTTTTGAACGTGGGCACGCGCACCGCTCTAACGACACAACTATAATCGCCAGGCAATCTGTTCTTCTATCGAACCGTGTTTGTCGCACGTCGCTGCGACCCTCGACTCCAGAGCTATCGGCCCGGGATCCACACTGCGTTCCGCTATGTCTAGATTGACCGTTTCCCATGTTAAACCAATGGGCGCCACTTGTGCGCGTGCCGCGGCCGACCCCTTTTGTCGAGTCGACGCCAAGTTTCTGATACGATGGTGCGCCCCGGTCAGCGGACCTGGTGTGCCAAATTTCGTGCCACCCGGAAGCAGCCGTTTTTGAGCTATTCGCGTATTCGTGGATGACAGAGGTCACGGACGGCGGACGGACGTTACTTAATTAATAAAGTAGATAAGAGTTATCGCTTACATACTTATAAACCTGTTGCATCCTAGTTGCCTATACGGTTAGAAAAAATGGCACGAACCATAGCCTCATAATATTAAATATATTGATGAAATGGATCAAAGAGATCAAAATAGACCGAACAGTTTGGGCGTAGCCCATCATCGGGGTCCTGACAATTAACCTGACACTTGTTTTTTGAAAAGACATCATTTTCAAAAAAACCGAACACTCGAAATACATCTTGCCTCCTTGAGAAACAATAAAAGCAAAACAAAAACTGTACATAATACACCTGATATTGAATATGCATATATACACACTCCTGCTAATCTTCCTTGCATTTTGAGTTGAATGTTGGATGAATTTCGGAATAAGCTTTGCTTTCTTGCACTCTAAGAGAAGATGATACGTTTTCTTTGTGTTTTCCGCTTCTTTTACAGATGTTTTTTTAGAATTTCTATCAGCGCTGATGATTGGTTAAACCTTGTGTGAAATTAGTTAGATAGCGCTTCTTTTGAGGCTCATAATGTAAAAATAGAAAAAATACAAACCATAGACTCATAATATTAAATATATTGATGAAATGGATCAAAAGAGATAAAATAGACAACAGTTTCGGGCGTAGCCCGAAACTGAAAATAGTCGATTTTATCTCCGAAAATAATAGTCTATTTTATCTCCGAAATCCGAAAATAGTCTATTTTATCTCTTTGATCCATTTCATCAATATATTTAATATTATGAGGCTATGGTTTGTATTTTTATCTATTTTACATTATGAGCCTCAAAGAAGCGCTATCCTACATAATTCAACACAAGTTTAACCTATCCTATAACTTCAAATAAGCGATGATAATAGACCCACTCCCTTTAAGACCAGGTGAGACGTGCGTGGCGTATGCACTGGTTGATCCAGGGGACCACTCCGGCCATGGCCCCATAAACATCTGAAATCGGAGCAAAAGTGACACGTTTCTTGATATAGAAGAAAATATACGCAACTTTTACAAAGGGAAGTTTGTTGGAATCAGCTACCAATGCTTAATCAGGTGGAATCCAAATAGTTTACAGAATATGATGGGAGTTTTTGGAATTTGCCACCCCCAGGAAACCACCCGTGCCCCCCCCCCCCCAACCACGGTTCTGGATCCGCCAATGGCGTTTACTTGTATGCATGTGTGCACGTACTGTGTAGCGTCTCCCGCACGTTCGGTCACCGTCTTTGCGAGGCCGGCGGTGAACGCAGAGAGCATTGTTCCCCGTCCCCAGAGTCCGCACGGACAGCCGGCCTGACCGACGAGACTCGTCTCTCTGCCAAGTTACGACGGCGCCGCCCGTCCGACCACCGCCCGCCAGCGGAAACTTTGATTAGCCCGACGATGGGTGGCGGGTGGGAGGGGTTGGGGGCGGTGGAGGAGGTCCGGGGATGGAGCGGGTCTGTGACGGTGGCTGGTGCCTCTATGTCTGCCAGCAGTGCCCGCTCATCCTTGCAGCTCTTCATCCCTCTGTAGCTTGTGTGATTTTCACACTGGTTTTCCCGAGAACGTACGCTCTTATCACGTTACATGTGGAGGAAGATATTAGCGAAACGATGCAAAGTTGTTTATCTTCCCTTTTTAAGTCCAGACTACACTATGCGTGATCGTTCCGGGAAGTCCGCACGGTTTTTGCAAGTTTGCGTGTTTTCGTGACGAACGTCCGAGATTGTGTAGTCCGTAAAAACGCAAATAAACCTATTTGTTCAGTTTTCTTCGTGCAGGCACTTGGCTTGTATATCAATATGCCTATTGCAATACGTAGGTACGCAAAACCAAGCAACAGAGACTGCCGCCGATGCCCCACCAACTGTCCCAGACTACGCAATTTTGTAAACCACTTAAACAAGTTCAAGATTCTTACCTTTTTTGCGTAATTTGCAGACCGTCTTTTGCAAACTTTGCATGTTATTTCATGCGGACTTCGCGTGCTGTTCCAGTGTAGCTCAGTCAATAGATTTCCCATCAGCTGAACATTTCCAGCTCCGCAAATTACGCAAACTTGCGAAAACCGTGCGTAGGTATGTACTTTACGGCCTATCACGCATAGTGTATCCTGGGATTAAGCCCTTTCCTAACTCGTTTCAGATTGGTCCGGCGATGAAATCTGGCGTCCCAATCAATATCGGCCCCCGCCGGTGTCCAGTTCACACCACTGCCTGTCTGCGTCCGACAGGTGTGCGGCACACACCGCTCAATTTGCACCGGCCCCGTGTGTCGCCCACTGCGGCACCTCCGCAGTGCCGTCCTCCTTCCAGCTGATATATTATTCATCGGCGGCGGCGCTGCGCCGACTGCGGAGACAGGGCAGTGTCACAGTGACAGCACACGCTACTGCGCAGTCACAGTGGCAGTGACAGCGGCCTGTCTGATTCAGAATGTCAGCTGTCCTTCGCTTTCCTCCAGTGCACCGCCACGCGCCGTCGGTGGACACAACAGCACACAGACCGGGCGTGCTGAAATAGTCATACTCCCGCGATAGTCAATACCTTTCGGTCATGTTCTGACGTCCCGAATCGTGCGTAATTGCCAGGAGCGCAGACGCCGCTGATCAATGGCGGACAATGACTGTAATGCTGCTGTGAGCGGCCAGCTGTGAGCTGCGGAACAAAAGGTCGACCAGGCTGAGACAAGGCACAGCGGGTGTAACGATGCAATGGAGTTTTGATTAGGAGTCGGCTGCGGCGCAGTGTTCAGTTGCTTTTGGATGGTGATTACGAAAGACATGCTGTTTGATGCTACGTAGTCGAACGATGAACACTTTGAACAGCCGCTAACAATGGAGAAGTCGTGCTACTCAAAATCAAATTAGGAGATACTCACTTCTGGAAAAACATCACAGTCTAGTTATTATTTACATAATATATTTGGATGCCCTCAGGGCTACTATAAATTAAGTAACTTCGTCTCTGTTTTTGTTTTGCACAGCAAGTTCGATTTAACCGACAAGTAAGTGAGTTTCGTCATTTCTTTAGCGTAACGATGCACAGCCTGCACGGCACCGCTCGTTGTTCGTAGTGCATCAGCTGAGCCGCCGGCAGACGATAGGGTACTGGGTCGGTCCTGAACTGAAGCAGCTCGAACAACGGCGGTCACCGGGCTGAGTCCATCAGAGCAATGTTCCGCTGATGTCAGAGAGAAGTCACGTGGTGCTCTGCACGACGGCAGCTTTCAGTCTATAGGTGGCTTTCACGTTTGAGCGAATCATTTTAGACTTTTCGAAAATCCAGCTAGAAGCCAGTTCGACCAAGCCACGCTAGGATTATATGAATTAGTATGGCTTTGCAGGTTGTACAGTTATTTTTACGAAAATACATGAGATTATTCTCTTCGAAAGGTATGCTTCACACTGGAGAGAGGGTATGTAACATTACAACACAGCCATTATAGCAAATTACGATCTGTATTTTTGTAAGGACGAAAAAAAAACGTACAAAGACAGCGTTTTCGTCGAATCGCTGAATAAGCCCAGACATGAACGAAAAAGGTCTCCACTTATATTTTACAGTCCACACTCACTGCAGTTTTGGGTGCACCATCCAGTGCAGTGGTCAGTCAAACCTGCAATGGTCGTCAATGTCAGTACAATGTTGTAACCGATGACCGACGGCGTAACGACCCGGAATTTATAGGAAGGAGACACCACCGATGCCGAACGGCAGTGCGGTGTTACAACCTTTTACAGCTATAAAATGACCAAAATCAGTTTCTTTCACACTAAAGATCAAGTAGCCATAACAAGACAATGGCTCTCACAGCAGAATTGAGAGACATGTGTCCACTCTTGCCACTGCCGGAGACGCAGGGACGCGGTCAGAGAGAGAGACATCTGTCTGCATCGCGGAGATTGCAGGACGGTCGTAACCTGCCAGCCTGACGCTTACCCTGCCTGTTACTACCAGCAGCGGTGCGGTATAGGACCGTAACCGTTGGTGGTAGGATGGCAGCGGGAGCTGGCATCCTTTGAACGTGTGATTGTAGCCCCCGGCAAACTTTGTACTGTCCACCGCTGGATGCTCTCCAGCTCATAACGACGGATATTAACCCTCGCCCTGGTGGGGGGTGGGGGTCATTTTGACCCCCCCTGACGTTTTTTCCGGAATAGCGGAAAAACGGCGGCGCGCAGCGCCGCCAAATTTTTCACAGCTGTTTGAACATCAATTGCACACACTTAAACAAAAAAAATTACTTCAGGTCATCCGAGGTCAGGTCACCAGGTCACTTTAAGTGACCTTGCTTCAAAATGTTTGTGATCGTGCCAAAGCCACAGTTTTTTTGTTCGAAAGATTTTGAAATATTGCAGATTTCACGGACCTATAAGTTACCACAACTTGTTTATACTCGATTTTTTGTATCGGTGACGCTAAGGTCAGGTCATTTTCTGACCTCTCCATTATAAGTGAATGGGAAATGAATCAAATTGCTTCCATTCAGGAATAGTACGAACAGATCAAAGGCTAATTAATTAGAATCATGTTTTTGGGCTCGTTCTGAGATCAAGGTGCAGTTGTTTGTCAGTGAACCTCTAAAGGTCATTTGAGGTATCTGAGTCATCAGCAATGATTTTGCTAATAACTTTTGGATAGAAAAAGAGATAGAGACAGCGGTTGACACCACTGTGTTTGTCTCGTCTGGCCGCATCGACACATAGGCAACATGACCTACCCAGGTTACCAGATGACCTTGACCTGAGGTCAAATTTTGAAATTGACCTTGAAAGGTCACCATGTATATATTTCAAAGCGTCTTGACGAGAAAAACACGATGGTGTTAAATTCATTGCTCTATCATTATTAAATAAAAAGTTATTAAGGAAAACAAAATATACCAAAAACTGCATTTTTGACCTTCGATGACCTCTGGAAGCCTAAACTATTGATCTGAGCTCAATTTTGACGAACCCAGTGCGATTTTGAGAATTTAATTAGCTTTCGATTGTTTTTTTTTTTCGTTTGTTCCTACTATCATAGTTCACGAGATAAATACCGGGGTTGTTCGAAGCGAAGTCCAAAAACTGTAAAATTTGACCTTTGATGACCTCTGGTGACCTCAATATTGACATTAGCTAAAAATCGTCTTTATAACTTCGAATGTACACGTTGAGAGCTTTCAAACGTTTTTTCCGCGTCTTTCTATCTCTTTTCGTTTTCGAGTTAAACGGGGGGGTCATTTTGACCCCCACACCATGGCGAAGTTGTCTCGGAGGCCCACCCGGGCGCGGGATAATATCAGGGGTGGTAAAAACGCTTCAAGTGGCGCCAACCTAGGTAAAAACGCTTCAAGTGGCGCTATTGGAAAATTAAGTCCCCCCCCCAGGCGGCACTGGCGGATCTCATGTCGAGTCTGGAGGGGGCACTCACTCTGTTTCATCAGTGTTGACCGGGGGTGTTGTCGAGTCGTCTTTACGCGGACATTCGTGGAGTGGGGGCACTATGCAATATGCATATTATTCAAATATTATGTATACATAAATCATATTGGCAACTAAGTGGAAAAAGTATGTGTTGTTATGCATTACTCTTTCATAATTGATGGCAACAGAGCAAAACAAATATCAAATTGGCATGTTTTTGGTCCCGGAGAAAGTTCTTGGAGGTCATATTTTGGCGCCAACTTTATCCAGTAAGTTGGCACTTTTTACCACCCCTGAATAATATCTTAGAGACCATTATAGGGAGTGTGTCTACTCTTTTGGCATGTACAAAAAATGTATTATCGGTAAGAAGTGCCAACTTACTGGATAAAGTTGGCGCCAAAATATGACCTCCAAGAACTTTCTCCGGGACAAAAATGTTCCAAATTTGATTATTTGTTTTTGCTCTGTTGCCATCAATTATGTAAAGAGTAATGCATAACAACACATACTTTTTCCACTTAGTTGCCAATATGATTTATGTATTTGATTTTTGAATGCGATACAGTTCACATCTGGAGCCTCTTAAGTTGAATTGTTTACTTGTATTTTTTGCGTATTTTCTTTTCGATAAATGATCGCCACTAAAATCAGAGTAAAGAAGATGTTATACAGCACGGCGTACCTAAGACAATTAACAGCCCATACGAACAATGTTGACAAACCGTCACAAAGCAAAATGGCCACCGAGGCTCTGTTAGGCAGCTGCTATCAGCGCTCACCAGCTGTTTGTCGAAATACTATTGGCCGGCTCTAACGATATGCTAGTAAATTTGTATCAATATTTTTATATTAGCAATGATTCTAGTAGTGGTAAGCCTTCTGAAGTCTAACCGATAATTGTGTGATTCCATCACGTTTCTGAAGTCCTTGGCATATCTCAGCAACTAGAGTGAATCTGGAATCATAAAGTCATGGTTAAACTAAAACGGTGCATAGACCAGTGTCAACAACCCCACATGAGCAATGTGAGAAGGCACACTCCCTTTAAGGTGAGAATGTGAGAAGGCACACAAAAACATAACTCTGCCATCTGTAACCCCAGACACCAATCCTCAGTATGTAGTTGTTTAGGCACGTCTTGTGCATTAGACGAGAGTGAGGGAGGGAGGGAGGCTGAGGGAGGGAGCCAGAGAAGAGCGGGAGGGAGATCCAGTGGACTGGGAGGGCGGGCGGCAGACAGCAGTAGAGGAAAGCGGCAGAGAGGGACGGCGGGATGCAATAGAGAGGAGGGGGAGGACGGCAGGATGTTGCAGATGAGCCTGACCCCACCGCTGACCTCAGCGGCCACCCCGACCGCCGCCCAGCCGGTGACAATGCAGCCAATCGCGGCCCGGCGCCGTCCGCCACTGCGGCTGTAATCAGGATGTGACAATTCGGTTACGGCCCAATGTCGACAGTTAGTGCCGCGTCAGATGACCGCGGTACCGCCGTCACAGCCTCCCCGCCGTCCCGGCTCGGTGGCCTGCACCCTGTGGTGAAGCTGCAACGCTGCTGCGGTTAGATCGGCCGGTTGGCGCTGCTGACCCTGCCCTGTCCTGCACTGACCTGCGCTGCACCCCTGCTGCATCATTGGACGGCAGTGAGCTGTGGTGGAGCTACAACGCTGCTGCCTCGTCAAATCGCAGCGAGCTGTGCAGCCGACCGGTGTCAAAAGGCACAAATACTACGCCCTTAATGGAGCATATGTATTATTTTATCTGAGTGACAGGGTCTATCCAGGCGAGAAGGTGATGTTTTTTGTATATCGTGATATTAAAATGAGATATCGTCCGAACGTGTCGCCAACATGACATTGATTGACGTGCGGGAAGGGCTTTCAAAGCTCGACCGATCAAATCTCCGGATGAAAAACAAGCTCGAACCATAAATACTTGGATCGGGACGAGCGGCGAAAATTGTTTCATAAATCACAAGAAAAATCGCGCCTAGCGGCGCCACCTGCGTCCAATCTTTCGCTCCCGTGTGTGATCAATTCGGGCCGGCCGGCGTCAGGCTGGGCCCGGCGGGGCGCGTGCCAGACGGCTGTCAGCGAGCGGCCGTCATCGCCGGACCATCCCACCTCCATCAGCGGCCGTCATCACGTCAGCGCGTCAGCGCGTCACCGGGCGCGGATCGGTCCGCGGAGACCCGCGCTGATGATCCGGCCGCAGACAAACCCGCCGGCCCGCCTCACTGAACGAGCTGGTCCAATTCCCAGCCGTAGCCCAAAAACGGCGACAAGAAGCAATCGACTGAACTGGAGCGACGGAGCGAAGGAGCGAAGGGCGGCGGAGCGGCGGAGAGATTGGTGCTGAGCATAAAGCTGTAGAGTGTAGAGTGTAGATACTAGATACCCAATACCAAGCTCGCGTCTGCTGACACGGCAGGGCTGCCGAAACTGCGTCTGCTGAGAGCTACCGAAGCTACAGCTGCCGACGTAGCGATAATCATCATCATTATATTTTCCCAAACTCGTGCATATAAACACACACTGCAGTTAGCTGTGGCCTGGTGCAAAGGTGCAGAAACAAAGGCTGCCGCTCGCCCTACCGGCAGCGCAGACAGCTCGCTGGCGCCGCCAGCTCGTTGGACCACTTCATTCGTCTTGGCCGCGGTCGTCGCGGCGACGTGCCGACCGATCGCGTGACTGCTAGATTCATCGCGCCGATGGATAGCGACGGTCGCCGCCGCCGAATCGACGACCGTCGTCTCCGACGGATCGCCCAACTTTCACCTCCACCGATCGGAACGAGACCGGTGGGGAGTCGCGCTCGCCTCACCACCGGTCGGACGTCGCCCTGACCTCTCGTCCGATTGCCCCGATGAAATCGTCGCCGGCCGAATGCGAGGACGATCGCCGGAGGAAATCGTGCGCGTCGGCGGTGATTGCCGCGGAGAAACGGGGCGTGCTGGTGGCGGTGGCGGGTGACCGATAGAGGCTCGCCCAGCGCCGCTGCCAGCGCCATTCATCATCGGACGGTCCATCCATTGTGACCGCCGCGGCCGGGGGCGAGCCGGCGATCGCCGGGCCGCGGCCGGGCCGCGGCCGGCGATCGCACCGCCGAGGCACCGCTGAGTCCGGGCTGCGGTGGTGACCCAACTGGAGCGCGGGGAGGTCGGCCGGGATCTGGGAAATCAGGACGGAGGGAGAAGAGAAGGAAGAGGGAAAGAAAGCGAGACTCCAGAGGGCTGTGCGGTGGTCGATGTGTTATGCAATGTGTCACCCGATACGTCTTTGGTGGTGTCGCCCGGTCGGACGGGCGATCGCTCCCCAATCTGATAATGGATAGCATCAATAGAGGCAACTGGTGCCATAATATAAAAGACATCCTTATTATCGCCAGTGCTTCCTTCTGGTGGCTCCAGTCTGGTCATCGTTTGCTTTTTTCTGTAATCATTTATTTTTGGTAATATTACTTTAATTAAAAATCCCTCTTTGTTTTGACGCAGCTGCTGTGTCACGGATAATTATTAAATTTGTTGCGATGTTTCACCACATGAATACTAACAAGTTATCACACAAATACCTACCTTCTAATTATGATCAAATGTTATCGGGAGATCATAAGGGCATTTTTCAAGTTCATAGATTAAGATAAAACACGTGACCACATATTTGAAAATATACATGTAATCAAGTTCTGACCTTTTCATTTCCGTATTTCGTAACCATGTACGAACACTTTTGGAGCACACCCTCCTGTAAGTCCAGCATACGTTACGTAATCGAGCTCACAGTGTATAACCATTCCGTAGCCGAGCTTCTATAACCGTGACAGTGCTGCACCTCTAACTGTGGCCCTGTCCGCCCAACGTAACGCACCGCTGCAGTTCGCTGGACACTCTCAGCCATATATCGGTCTAACTGCCGGCGCGCGCCTCCGTCCAGAATTAGTCCGCCCATTACGCCTGACCTATCAGGCCGTTAAGACTCCAAAGTTCAAATTTTCCAAAGTTGCATCGATCTCCGGCGTTCCGCAGAACGCCCGGGGGCAGGTGCGGTCGTCTGTCCGGTGCCGATCGCCGCCCAGCCATTCCACACCGCCGGCGTCCAGCGGGCCGCGCGGCGGGTGTGTCTTAATTAACCTGCCCAGGTGAGATCCCGTTTGGACACCGGAGCGCCGGCCACGCGCCGTCCATCGGCCGAACAGACGGCAGCTGGTGAAAGCCGCCGATCGCAGCGGAGCAGGGCCGTGGGCGGTGTGGGCTGTGAGCTTCCACTGTTCCTGGGCGCTCCCGACCACCGGCCGGAGCTCTGACGGATGTGCCATATGACAGGGCCATATGGACAGGGTGTAATGGGTATGTACCACTTTTATTTCACCTTGAAATTAATGATTTAACAGTTGTAACAGTCTTTCATGTATAACAAAACGCATTTAAGCCGGCCGCACACTAGGCCATTCTGCCGCGATATTGCCGCGATTCTTTCGCGGACGCATCCCAGGGATTGGACCAAAATGTTGTCATCTAGGTGTCGTACCGGAACTCCCAACTAAGTTAATTGCATTAGGAAGCACAATTTGTTCGGCCGTGTTTGTGTTTTGGCCGTGTCGCTGGTTGAGTCGCGGCGATATCGCAACCGAATGGCGCAGTGTGCGGCCGGCTTAAGTTTAGTTAGCGGGCGGAGACCATGCAGAATTTAATACAGAGCGCGCCCGCTCGATCATCGCCCAAAAAGTCGTTTTACTGATATTATGTTGCTTGTGACTGCTCAATGTTTCGACCCGTACCGAAACCGCTTTTTCCAAAGTCTTACCATATAAGAATAAGTCCCCTTTTAACTTGAGAGGCACATGATGCATGTTCTTGTGGATATGATTTCCACAGGTCTCAAGTCTGAGGACTCTCCCGTTCTCACGACCACAATTCATGCATGCGATTTGTGTCCCCAAATGTCATACAAGAATCGAAAGCAGTTGGACTTAAAAGCCCGATTAATTAGTGGCAGGTGTCCACTAATATAGCTTTGTGGACGAGCGCTTCAAAAATTCTCAGTTTGTGGCCGAGACGAAGTCGAGGTCTCAAACTGTGAATTTTGAAGCGCGAGTCACAAAGCGTTTAGTGTACAGCTGCCGGCACGAGATAGATAAAAATCAGTCTGGTAATTTTCATCACTCTTACGCTCTCGCGACTCTACGCTCATCGGGTGATCTATGTCCAACAATCAGGTCACGTGACCTCCTGTACACTAACTCCAGTTAGTCGGATCTGCCACTCAATTAATTGTTTTAAGCATTTTCACCAAAGCACGTGAGTCAATGGTGAACAAACTTCAGCTGTACACTTAGGGGTATGCCAGCAAAATGTCCGCCACCAGAGCGGCGCTATTCCTACGCAATGTGAATTGTGCACCAAGCGGTGATAATTTGGCGACAGTGCATTAAATCACTGTTTAATGGTGGCTCTAAAAATATTTACAGTGGAAAATGCTTAAGGGTCACGTCTCATGTGGTTCGTTTGAAGCTTTCTGAGTTGAATGTTGCCATTTTTGTTTATCAATAATTGGGGCTGCACAAAAACGCAGAAGTCAACCATGCGTTGCGAGCCATCATAAGGGCGACCGGACCGTCCGGCCTCAGCGGACAATCGACCATATCGACTCGCCGCGGCAGCCGTCGTCGGGGCTGCGGACTGCGGCTCCTGGGCGGGCAATCTTTGTATCCATCGTGCGGCTTCGGGCCAAAGAACTGCACGATATTGGTGGAAAAACAACAATGGCTGTACATTTGATTGTTAAACTGATAAACATTCATATATTTAAAACAAAAAATAGAAGAAAGACTTAAAACACTGTCCATGTATTTCATATATCATCACAGATGGAACTTACTGCTTGCCTTTGAAACACTCCTCAAAAAAATAATACTCACCTTCGATTGGGCAGCAAATCATATTGTCGACACCCGCTCATGTCATCTTGCTAGAGCAGCACACACCATCGTCCTCTCCAGAAAATACAACTAGGAAATATAAGAATCTTAATATCAAATACGGCAGGACCAGCGACGTGCTAAGCGAGGTGGTAAATGGTTTAATTGTATTCCCTGCTCAGTGCAAATCCTTCAGCTCCTCCCGTTCCTAATGCGCCGCCCATACACCATCGCTCATTCCCATCGCCATCTTGTGTGGCCTTGTTCGTATGATAAATATAAATAATGACAGTAAACTAAAATACTGCCGTTCACGCGAGCGGCGAGCCGCAAACCACGCCACCGAAGACGACGGCCGCGGCGAGGCGACATGGTCGATCGCCCGCTGGGGTCGGACCGGCCGGTCGCCCTTCTGACGGCTGGCCACGCGCGACTTGGGCGATTTTGTGCAGCCCCAATTATCGATATCAACAAAAATGGAGCCTTCAACTCAGACACATACTATATTTTGAGCCTACCCTCAAACAGTGACTTAAACGCACGACGCGACATCAGGACTCTTAGCGCTAGACTGAGGGGGGGGTCGCTAGACATACACAAACGTTTTGCGGCCTCCCGAGCTAGCGCATCAGCTCGCGACACCGGCTCAGGGGGGGGGGATACTCCTAGCACCTGGATCCGGCCTTACTTAATGTATTTTCGCCAATGGCGGTGATCACCGCTTAGGGAACATTATACAGTAGCGCCATCTACCTACATCTTAGTCAACTGACATACCCCATTATTATGAATAGCATGACATAGGCTGTTCCGCATTGCCCGAAGGTGTTGCGGTGCAGTCTAATCGCAAGTGAACAATTATAAACAACCACCGAACGACAGATAGACATTACGCACTGCACAGAAGTTCGACGGCACAGTCCAACTACCACGAGAGAGCGTAAGATATAACACACTTATTTTCATCCCATATTCTGAAAGTCATGTATCCCATCAGCATGCTTTTCGGCGCTACACAGAACACAGTGCAAGTATTTGCGTGCGCCACAATACCGTCAATATTTTAGTGACGACTCGGCTCAAGACTCGGCTGCATAGCAGACGATGTACAATATAAAATATACAAATACAAATACAATACAAAAAACAACACAACAAACAGTACAATAGTTAAGGTGCCAAGCAGACAGCCAGTCGGGGGTTTACTATTTGCATTACCACGGGCCGTACCGT
>VOPJ01000044.1:0-100811 GCA_014673585.1 Semibalanus balanoides
TACCAAAATTTCACGAATATATAAACTTAATAACATCAATATCTTCAATTCCACTCTGATTTATAGTCTAATTTCGCGGCCTCTGGATAAAATATAAATACTCTTCATAATATATATACTTTAAAACTATATCAATGTCAGAAACCGCAATAATACGGAGAAAACGCTGAGCTTCAGCGGACACTGTTAACGCTGCTAAAAGTTAACGAAAAAATAAAAGTTAAAGAAAAAAGTTAACGAAAAAAAACACCTTCAAACACTTAGTTTTCCACAGTACTGACATGACAGACTGATGTTTTAACAGTCCCGGCGTGACAGTTTATTTCCGGGACCGGTGTGACAAACCGATGTTCTTCCAGGACCGGTGTGACGGGCTGCGGCCTGTTCATCGCCTGCTCGTTCGTGATGGACCAGATCGCCGANTGGATCAAATATAAATACTCTTCATAATGTATATACTTTAAAACTATACCAATGTCAGAAACCGCAATAATACGGAGAAAACGCGGAGCTTCAGCGGACACTGTTAACGCTGCTAAATAGTTCACCAAATGCTGGACTAAAAGTTACTATCACTGTGCCGGTCCGTGCTACTGCTGTGTGTCGTTTTATCGAAAAGTTGCACTAATTGAAGCTGTTTCACCATGTGAAAGAAGGCTGTGCGTTACCGGGATTGGCAGAAGGGTAACATGTCCTCCCCCTTTACCCGCAAAATGGGTATCCGTGACTATGTTGGAATCCGGTAATGTTATTGCAGTGACCAAGCCCGTCACCAAGGTGTACCTTGCTTATAGTTTATTGCAAAAAAAAATGAATGTAGGCTGGAGTTCAAAATTAAGTACATGAAATCCGAGGAGAACCCTAATTTTAGGGTAGGTTAGGTTTTCGCTGAGTGATAGGGTCCTACCAATCATTTTCGTAAACCGACACCTCTCTAGCATATATCGTTAGCGCTGGCCAATAGAAAACAGCTCGTGCGCGCTGATAGCAGCTGCCGACAGAACTCGGTTTTCCATTCAACATTGTTTGTATGGAAGTTTTTTATGTCTTTGGGTGCCGCCATTCTTGATAACTATTCTAACTCTGTTTCATAGTGACGATCGTTTATGGATATCGAAACAAAACAATAGACATGACAGAATATTGTAAAAATTTAACTAAAGAGCACTGCCAGACGTGAATTTCATCATATCCAATAATCAAACCAATGGGTTTTTACCGTAAGAAAAATATATTTGACATTCCAAAAGAATATGTTTACTCCCTCGTGAACAGGACGTGGTAATTTTTCAGGGTAGCGAACGACATTGCGCCGTTATTTGTGTGTTTCGTCGGTAAGACCTCTGCAATGTTTTATCTCTCGAGGAGGCTCGAGCCGTTATGGCAGGTCAAGTTAACGATCCACTACGCCTTATCGATCAACTGATCATTGATAAGACGTGATAAGCCGTCTCGAGTGGAAAGTACCAAGTTCGCTTGGAAACACATTGCATGTGTGGTGAAACGCGCACGCTTAGTCCGGGTGACAGACAGGGCACTGGCACGATTCAACGTGAGTGTACTCATTCGAATACACAGTCATATGAATAATGTACCTGCATACAACTTGTGTCTCATATTGTTATCAGTGCCTCCACTCTACAGCTGACTTGTACAGGTGTACACGGTTCACGGGGAATCGACTAACGGTTCAAGAATCACATCATTTGACGAATAATTGCAGGTGAATCGATTTATTTTACGCAAACATCAATGTGAATTATGAGTTGAATCATTGGCGCTGCGTAGAATCAACAAATGAATCGATTCAAACAAATTGTACGATTATGTTTGTGTTATGTTTTTTGGCAGACGTTGAACCCATTTTAAGGCCTTTGCCAATTTCTATTCAGATTTAGCATGAGTAAATATCACTATCAGCGTAAATTGTATAAGGTAAGTTACGGGTGCACTATTTGTCTATAATTTAACGTATACCATGTATCAGTCCGAGTTGATTTATTTTCCTGAGCCGTGAATCACTGGTGAATCGATTCACTTAACGCTGAGTCGTAATTTGAATCTGAATCGAATCATTGAGATTTCACGAGAATCACTGATGGATTGATTAATTAAAAAATAAATCGTCCACAAATAACAAGTCTACTCAGCAGCAAACTTTGTGGCGTTGCAAAACACTAATTTGTTTATAGTTCAACTTCTGATGAACCTTTGCTACTCCTGATTTCTTCACATCTCGATTTTTAGTCTATGTTGTTTTAGCCCATTGACAAATTGTACGCTACAATCTATGTAATGCTTGTAAACGTTCTGCGCTTAGCAAATGAACCTCTCATTTAGCGCTGAAACGTTGATAAAGTTCATAGTACTTAGACAACTGGCATTCAACATCTACCATACCATATATGCAAACCGACAGATTGTCCAATGTGTGCCGTTTTTCTGACGTGTGACCCCCTGGCGGCAGGAATGCGTAACGAGCAGTCTGCGGCGTACGCGGCGCAGGCGGTGGGCTTCCTGACGCAGCGGCCAGGAGTCTGTCTGGCCGTCTCCGGGCCGGGCGTGCTGCACGCTATAGGGGGCATGGCCAACGCCCGCGTCAACTGCTGGTCAGTCGGCGGAGGGACTAGAGGGGAAGGGATGTAAGATGCGCTCGGAATTCCGAGGCATGTCCATTGTCCAATGCCTGTGAAAACTGCTGGTCAGCCGGTGGAGAGACCCACGGGGAAGGGATGCGCTCGGACTTGCGATGCATGTCTAGCGCCTGTGGAAACTGCTGGCTGGTGTGCCAAGAATGCCTCCGGTGAATGGACCGTAGGACTTTGAGAGTACAGGCTGGTCTTGGTTTTATCCGCACGTTAAACTTTTCGTCTATGCTATTTTTCCAGCTCCACTTTATCACTTTTCTGACCGTAAATAATAGGCTGGGTTCCTTATCAGATCGTTTATTGAAATAGGAGAGCGAAAAGTGATAGATGCTGATCACAGCTGAGGGTTAATATTCCAAAGGGTGCTTAACATTGCTACACTACTCTGTTCTAATCCGAGAAAGCGAACAGTTTTATGCGATGCGCTTCTATTCCGATATCTGTGACTTCGTAGTTGTCACACGTCGTTGCAGTTGGTCTGTGAATATGTATGTTAGCAGGTCCATGCAGTATTCCCCTACCCAAAGGTGTCGACGCGCCCTTAAACCCCAATAAACAAACAAACAGTCTTCCCCTCTCAGCTCTCACTCTCCCAACATCCCTGTTTCCTTCTACTAGCAGCTCCACGGCTTGACAGCTTTATCCGCCCGGCAGGCCGCTGATCGTGATAGGTGGCGCTAGTGACGCGCCGCAAGAGGGCACTGGCGCGTTCCAGGAGTGGCCGCAGGTGGAGGCGTGCCGGCCGTACTGCACGTACGCGGCGCGGCCGGCGTCGCCGTCGCTCGTGCCCTATCACGTGATGCGAGCTGTCAAGGAGGCCACGTACGGTCGACCCGGTTAGTGACCCGTGCGTGTATGAGCTGCATGGGAAGTCGTTTTTGTCGATGGTTCGTGTTTTTCACGCGCCTAGTTGTAAAATGCAAAGCTAAGCGGCGGACTATCATTAGGGCAATCAGGGCGGACTATCATTAGGAATTGACGTTTTTGTCAGCACTATCTGGCGTACATTCAAAATGCGAATGATCTTGATATGATAATAGCATGATGTTGTCAGTCATGCCATGGAACAGTATGTTCTATTAGTTATCATCAATCAGTAGCGTCCCCTGGCTTTTGTCGTCTCACGTTCGGAGACCGTTCTTTTTCTCCTCAGGCGCGGTGTACCTGGACTTCCCCGGTGACCTGCTGCAGGCCTGTGTGCCGGAGGAGGAGGTGCAGTGGTGTCTGCCGCTGCCGCCGCCGCCGCGTGCCCTGGCTGACCCCAGCCAGGTGACGGTCGCCGCTTCACTGCTGCGGGGCGCCGCCAGACCACTGGTCATCGTCGGGAAAGGTCAGCCGGGGTCAGGAGGGTCCCGCCAGACCACTGGTCATCAGGAAAGCCGACTGGCCATCTGAACATCAGTGAAAGCCGATCTGGACATCTGAACACCAGGGATCGCCGATCTGACAATCTGAAACAATGAACATCAAGTGATAGCCCGATCTGGAACTAACATCAGTGATAGCCCGGATCTGAAATCTGAACATCACGTATAGCCGATTTGGACTCTGAACACAGTGATAACCGATCTGACATTTGGATCATCAGGGACGCGATTTGGACATCGAACATCAGTGGATAGCGATCTGAACATCTGAACATAGTGATAGCCGTCATGAATCTATGAGCATCAGTGATAGCCGTCTGAACATTGAGCATCAGTGATAGCCGAAATCTGGACACTGAATCATCAGTGATAGCCGACTGAACACTATCATCAGCTGATAGCCGACTGGACATTTGAACATCAGTGATAGCCGATCTGGACATCTGATTCATCAGTGATAGCCGATTGAACATTGATCATCCAAGTGATTGCGATTCTGGCATTTGAACATCAGTGATAGCGATCTGGACATCTGACATCAGTGAAGCGATCTGACATCTGAAACATTAGTGATATGCCGATCTGAAGAAAAAAACATCTGAGCATCAAGTGATAGCCGATCGGACATCTGATCATCATGATAGCCGATCTGAAACATCTGATATAGTGATAGCCGATCTGGACATTGACATCAGTGAAGCGATCTGGACATCTGATCATCAGTGATGCCGATCGAACATCATATCCATACATGATAGCGATCTGGACTCTATCATCCAGTGATAGCGATCTGAACATCTGATCATCAGTGATAGCCGATCTGGACATTTGAACATCAGTGATAGCCGATCTGAACATCTGAACATCAGTGATAGCCGATCTGGAACATCTGAACATCAGTGATAGCCGATCTGAACATCTGATCATCAGTGATAGCCGATCTGGACATTTGAACATTGTATTAGCCTGTGAGTGTAAATGATTAAAGTGAGACAGGCAAACGTTTATTGGCAAATTCATGAGCTTAGGTGCGACCTGACTATGAATAATGAAAATGAATCATATTTGCTTAAAACACAAACACGTTCCCATATATTTGCTTTGCTGATTGGGGGGCATTATAGGGATACCCTAACCCCTCTCTGAGGGTTTTATAGTGGATCCCTACCTTCTGAGGGGTATTCAGGAATACCCTACTCTCTGTGAGGTATTAACAGGGGATACTACCTCTTGAGGGGTATTATAGGAATACGCCTACCCAGCTCTTCCTGAGGGGTTATTATGGGCATACCTACCGTCTCTGAGGGGTATATAGGGATACCTATCCTTCTGAGGGATATTATAAGGAATACCTACCAGCTCTCCTGAAGGGTATTAAGGGATACCCTACCCTCTTCCTGAGGGTGATATGGGATACCCTACCTCTCCTGAGGTTTATTATAGGAATACTAACCCAGCTCTCTGAGGGTTATATGAATACCTACCCAGCTCTCCTGAGGGGTATTATAGGGATACCCTACCCTCTCCTGAGGGGTATTATAGGAATACCCTACCCTCCCTGACCGTGTACCCGTCTGTCGGCAGGCGCGGCGTACGGCCGGGCGGAGGCGGAGGTTCGCCGTCTGGTGGAGAGCACTGGCATGCCGTTCCTGCCCACGCCGATGGGGAAGGGGGTGCTGCCCGACGACCACCCGCAGTGTGTCTCCGCCGCCAGGTGAGCCGCTCGAGGCACCGCTGGGCCGGTACTCTGCCTCAAATGACTCCAGCTGTTACTGTAACCAGCAGCGTAACAAGTGAATTGCTGGAGATGAGTCAATATAGGGCTGGCAGTTGCAGCACCTGTAATGCTAAATTATCATGAAACCTTGTTGGATGTGGAAACCTGCATAGAAGAGCTCTTATTTGCCGTTGCTTCGCGTTTCATTTGCAAAGGCGCTTACGTTTTATCTGACTGAGAAGATGTTCGTGTGAAATCGTGTGATGTGACGAGCTGTCAATAAAACGGTCACGGCTCTTTGTGTTTGGTAATATAACCTCACGGCGCTGAGGTCGCAGTGGTTCGCTGGACGGAGGCGACGTGGTTCCGTGACTGCCAGGGAGCCCGCTCACTGCGAAATGCTGCTGACTTGGAGGTTCAGGACAATCCGGCGACACTTTCAACGACCAGGTGGATGGCTTACACTAGCTGGATGAGCGTGCGCGCTTATTCTATCACTGGACATTACGGACAGAACACGAAGTGGTGGATTTGGTCGCACCGCTCGTGTGTGGATAGCTGTTCCTGGAAGTAGGAAGTTGTAGATCGGGTGGGATGCGAATGAGTGGAGGAGCTGTGACATTATACTGAGTACTTGTGGTCGATGTGAGAGAGGCCTGTGTTTATTGTCGGAGATCCGTAGCAGTTTCTGTTGAAAGGCCGTATAATTATTTCTTCCTTATGTGTTGGTATTAATCACAGGTGTTTGTCATATAAATCACAAGAGCAGGGAACGAATTATCATGTTGCAGCTTTTTAGAATAGAAGAAGAATCGGTGTGAGAAGCACAGAGAGTGCTTTAACTCAAGGACTTCTGAAACACACATACTTAAATCAAACAACCCAATATGTCGCGCGCGAAAAAGGTCGAAAAAGAATAAAAATACGTCATGCAAATCGAGCCGCCGCGCTCAAGTACGTGAGGGAGCTCCCAAAAGTTCCTTACCTTTAAGATGAAAAGTTAATTTGTATGAAATGAATATTTGATAATTAATAGCAGAAAATATTGGAAGTGGGTATTGCCAAAGGTTCGGCTCGACCGTCTATCAATACCAAAGATTATCCATCGAAATCTTTAGGATGTCACGACAGATATGGAAGGATAGACGCACCGCTCTGTCCACCGTCCACCAGTGAACCCCACCCGGAGGAATCTACCCCGACCGCACTCATGATCCCGTTCTGGAACCCAGCCTTATCTCGCCTCTCCAGCTAGGTGGTATACATAGCCTCGAAGGTATATCCTCTACACACACCACGCCACACTGACTGCATGTGACTTCACCTCACCCTCTTTCCACGCCTTGGTGACATCGATGCAGGAAGGAATATTGCCTAACCCGACCCCTCGTTTCTACCTTTTTCATAGACCTCCCGTCTCCTCACACGATCAGGTGAATCAGTGCGGAGGAAGGTATCCCACAATCGAGCGTGCGGCGGCCGGACCACGTCTGCTCGGCAAGGTGCTGCATGTCGAGTGCTCAGACTGTGGCGGCTGAGGTGCGAGCGGACGCAGCATGCGTCGGCAAGCAGCGTCATGACACACGCTAGAGCCGACTGTGTGGCAGAAGGCTGAGAAGTTAATAAAGCCCGCTCAACAGATCGAGGCCATAAGGTTAAGTAGGGGGAGGTGGATATAGGAACGGGACTGCAGTAACCACTCGGGCAAAGGTTAGTGGGGGAAGGTCACAGAAGGCCGCAGTCCAACCAACTTCAAGGGGCTTAACAGAGGTTAAGTGGGCGAGGGGAGGATACAGAGAAGGCTGCAAGAGATCACACAAGCATAGGAATGTTCGGAGTGGGAGGGGATAACAAAGGTTCGCAAGATATATACGGACGTCAGGTTAGGCGAAAGGTTAGCTCGGAGGGAGGGGTGAAGAAGAGAGCTGCATGTCACCATGCACTGGGCAAGGTATAGTGGGGGAGGAGGGGAGGGGTACAGGAAAGGACTGCAGTCACCAGCTCGGGGCCAAGTTGTGGGGGAGGTGCATGGGGTAAAAAGGCTGCAGTCCAACCAGTCGGGGCCAAGGTTAGTGGGGGAGGGGAGAGGGGTAGCTGCAGTCAACCAGCTCGGGGTCCAAGGTTAGTGGGGGAGAGGGGGAGGGGTACAGAAAGGCTTCAGTCAACCAGCTCGGGGCCAAGGTTAGTGGGGGAGGGAGAGGGGTACAGAAGGCTGCAGTCAACCAGCTCGGGGCCAAGGTTAGTGGGGGGGAGGGGTACAGAAGGCCGTAGTAAACCAGTTCAGGGCCAAGGTTAGTGGGACGGTTGGGCTGTACTGAGGCAGCGTCGTTGGTGGTGGTGGGGTTTTGGTATGGAATGGTTTATTGAGTGTGTTTCATGTATATTTGTTAGTTACAATGCCAGTTCAAACCGTGACAATTTATTTTTAGTTATGTGGCCTGAATTCATCATTACAGAAGTTTGTCCTGGCTAGCTTGGTGCATGTTTGCTGCATTTACGGTAGCATTGCTGAGCAGCTGAGACGTTTGTGGTGTACCGTGTGATTTCAGTCTCAGATTGCCGACACTTCAGTGCCGCTCAACTACTACGCTGCGCTACAGTGCGTCCAGGACGGCATCCCCAAAGGTGACGACTGGGCAAGGCATGCCGCACTGTGACACTCTGGAGGAGCTCATAGGATAACACTTATTTGAGGATTCGTTAAGTTTCGTCTGTTTCAGCCTGTTGAACTCTTATTTTATATTTTGTCAATATATTGTGTAACAAATGTAAGGCGGCTTAAGGTTACCGATATTTTTAGATGAAAGGCCATTCGATGCGTTTGCTCCTATCGAATTGTTTCATACTTGTTAATTGAAACCAAACTTGGAAGAACAATCTGATCTGATATAAAAAGGAATGAACATTGACCGTTGTAATTGTCACATTATCGCCGTATGTTTGGATCACAATGCACCAGCAGACACCTCGTGTGTACCGCCACGCGAGCACTGCGATAGCTGCCTCTGCAGCAGCACTGCGCGCCGGTAACCACCCGCAGGCACGGTTTGAGTACACGCCAGACGGAGAGATAAACCACAACACACATCAGTAGCGGCACCGTTTCGTCGCCGTGGATTCACCTCCACTATCCTGGAAACCCCTCCACGCCCAACCCTGGCCACCTTTGTCGGCTGTTGTTCAGAGCCTTCAGAGTCGCCGCTGTTGACCGTCTTCACTCTCCTGCAGACAGCATCATCGTCAGCGAGGGCGCCAACACGATGGACATCGGCCGGACGCTGCTGCTGAACCTGCTGCCGCGCCACCGGCTGGACGCCGGCACCTTCGGCACCATGGGCGTCGGCCTGGGCTTTGCCGTCGCTGCCGCCATCTATTGTCGACAGGAGAAACTACAGGAGCGGGTGATCTGTGTAGAGGGCGACTCTGCGTTCGGCTTCAGCGGGATGGAGGTGGAGACCATGTTCAGGTGCGTGTGTGTCAGCGGGCGGCTTAGATAATGCAATATTTGATTGGCGGATATCTAGCTTTGTCGGGTGGTATTCATTCCTGCTGTCATTAGACACCAATTATTTGTCTAAAATATGAAAACACATTGTTCAGTGCGAATGCTTTAATGACCTTAGGGCTTAGAGTGACCACATTGTTGTGAAATCTTTTAAGTGTTTAATAAGTGAAATTATATTCAACTCTATAGATTCTAGCACTATAATAGGACCCAGTGATGTTGAGCATGTTGTCAACCCAGATATGTGCCGAGTTGGTGCGAAATAAATCATTATTATTATTATTATTATTATTAAACATTCTGACCATAATGGGAGCGCATGGCTCCTGCGTTGCCTCCCCACCTCCAGCGTCATCTCACTGATGCTTCACACGTCCGCAGGTACCGCCTGCCGATCATAGTGATTGTCATCAACAACAACGGCATCTACTCCGGCTTGAACAAGCCGCTGTGGGACGAGCTCACCGCCGACTCGTCCGGCACGTTCAGGTCAGACCTCTCGATTAGCGGTAGAAGCAGAAGCTGTAGTTGTAGTAGCGACTGTTGTACGGGTGCTGATGTCAACTGGAGACGACAGACGAATGTATTCTATAGAACGAATGGTACTATTGCGAAGATATCAATATTTACATGTCAGGGGTCGAATGTGAGAAGCGCGCCAGTCGCCTGTCTTCCACCGGACTGCCGGCACCAGAGTATGACCATTGGCGAATAAGGCGAAAGTGTGATAGTCTGACTGTTCCTCACGATATGACGTCGCTGGACTTGTAACCGACTCAGAGTTGAGTGGTGAGTCGGACATTTTTGGATGAGTCATGAGTCGTGTCGATTCAATTTTAAAAATGACACTCGAGTCCAGAGTCGAGTCAGTTGTTCGGCTGTGAGTCAGACTTGAGTCGATTCAAACAAATTTCAGGCTGTTACAACAGGGACATAGCCAAGGAGGCAACTGGGGCCACACCTCCGTCCTCCCCCTTAATCAGACCAGTTTCCACTATATGTAAAATGCGATTCTGCTGATGTTGACCCCGGTCAACATCAAATAATAATCAAACTTATTACGAGTCAAATTGAGTCATTCAAAAATACGTTATTGAGTTGAGTCGATTCCATTTTGAAAGCAGCACTTGAGTCAAGAGCCGAGTCGATACAATTTGTTATCAACAGCACTAGAGTCAATAGTCGAGTCGATTCATGTTTTGAAACATGTTTTGTCATGTTGTTGTCATGTTTTGAAACGAATCTTCACTGATCAAGACTGTCCTGTAATTCCGTACTATATAAGTATGATAATCAAAATGTGGGCACTGAATAGACCTTGTCTAAACCCAGCCCACAAGCCAAACCTAAACCTAAACCTAAACAGCATTTGAGTCAAGAGTCGAGTCAGTTCTTCGGCTGTTGAGTCGGACTTGAGTCGGCTCAAAACAATTTGAGCCGTTACAAGTCTGGTTACGTCACATGTGCCGACACTCGACAGCGCGTCGCCCACCTCGCTGCTGCCCGACTGCCGCTATGACCGTATGACGTCACCACTCCCCTTATGACGTCACCGTGCCAACAGCGCGTCGCCCACCTCGCTGCTGCCCGACTGCCGCTATGACCGTATGACGTCACCACTCCCCTTATGACGTCACCGTATCAACAGCGCGCCGCCCACCTCGCTGCTGCCCGACTGTCGGTATGACCATATGACGTCATCACTCCCCTTATGACGTCACCCGTGCCAACAGCGCGCCGCCCACCTCGCTGCTGCCCGACTGCCGCTATGACCGGATGACGTCATTGTTCGAGGGGGATCAGCCGTCCGGTTGGAACTGCACCACCATCCCCCAGCTGAAGACGGCGCTGCAGAAGGCGCTACAGGTAGCTAACTATCTGCTCTGGGCCGCCTTACGAGGCCTTCATAGATGGCGCTGGTGCTGTCGGGGCCGGCTGTTTCATGGGCCTGCTTCATAGAAAATAAGTCCAGCTAAACTCTGGTCCAGTATCATATACGGTGTAAAGCTTCTCGTTCTTCAGTGTTTTTTCTTCTTCTCTTCTCTCACAGTTCTCCCTTGTTGGCTCTGGGGCTCTGTAGTCGGTGACAAATGAACTGCTATCAAACTTTACATAATGTTAAAGTGTTAATATCGACTTATGTTTTGATATATGGTACTGTTTTTCGTTTTTCTAAAAATGTACGACCCAGTTTTGGTTCACTTAGGCCGGTAGCATCGAAATAACGTTCCTGGGTTAGACCTTATCACTTCTGTTGACCTCATCTCTTATGCTGTGGACCTCATCTTTGCAATCTGGACCGCCCGCCAAGTGACCGAATAGGTGGACCGCTTTTACCGAGTGTGGCGAGTGAAATTCCAAACGCCAGAGCCATTAAGTCCGACTGTAGGACCTGAATCAGGGCCCGGCAGGTGCAAAATTGCCGAACATTCGTCGCAACCTAAAACTTCAATTATCAAAGGCCCGGCACGTGTGTTCCTTCCATGAGCCGTTTAGTCAGTCAACATGGCCGGACGCCATGTCTCTGCTTCGGAGAGCGTTTAGTATGCGTCCACTATGCGGCATAGTGCCGTGTTTGAATGTTATCAACTCAGCCTACACCGTGTCTTGAAGTAATTACTCAGCCATGCTAGTGACGTTTCAGTGCCGAGTTCTCCATTTTGTGCGCAGTTTGACCTCGTCGTCACGCCCCTAACATCACCATCATCATCGTCATGTCGTCACGCCCCTAACATCACCATCATGATCGTCATGTATCGCAACTCTAACAACATTGCTCGGACGTCACACAGCCCCAGCAGTCGGTGCTCCGACGAGCCCCTATACTCTCACCACAGTAACTGACGGCGGTGCTGCTGTCTTCAGGTGACGGACCGACCTACTATCATCAACGTGATGATCGACCCGCTCTCCACGCGGCGGCCGCAGGCGCACGACTGGCTCACGCGCGCCAAAATGTGAGGTGCCGCGCACAGCACTCTGGCTCACACGCGCCAAAATGTGAGATGCCGCGCACAGTTCGCTGATTCACACGCGCCAAAATGTGAGATACTGGGTGTGTATCCCACAGACTGGCTCACATGCAATATTCGCTGTTTGAATAGGACATGCCAATGCGGCTCAAAGCACAGCTATAGGTATGGTTGTTGGTTACACAATGGTGATGTATTTTGTACCATTCTATCAGGTGGTTGTAGGAAGCTTAGAACGGTACCTTACACAATGGCAATAATGGTAGATCACGGCGTGTGTTGACACTTAGGCTTTTCTGCAATAGTCGCTCAGGTAGGCTGGCTCTAGCCTGGTGAAGTTGCATTTTATTGAGTACGTTGCAGCAGTGTTATACTAAGGGGAAAGTATGTTGCGACCCTTATTGCCTGCGACACGATATTAGTAGATCTGTATTGGTCCGGTACGTAGCTGCTGTCGGAGGATAGTTATGTCAACACTGCCGCCTTAAGGCCACAAATCGGTCGCGCGCTGAACTTTCGGCCAATACTTTCGGCTGTCAATGCAGACAGTGACTAGATGGGCAAATTTTGACTCCATTCCGCCTCTATCGGCATTCTCCCATTCGACTTCTTCGCACAAAATGGACTTTTTACAAACGGTACAGTTCAACAAAAAGAAGTGGAGTAGAGAAATCAATAAGGACGAGGGGGCAGACTGGCCAATGGGCAGACAGTGTCGGCCGAATGAGCAGCGTCATGTGATCTTTAGCGGCAAACTATTATGAAAAGCTGTCCGGACACCGAACCGCCGCGCGGGGCCAGTGTTTATGCTTATCAGCGGGGTCATTAGCCAGGATGAATGAGAAGAGATGTCTGGCGTGTAACGGTTAACGCTTCAGCGGAAAATCAGAGCTGTTGGTTTACTATTCAATAGCTCGTGCGACCGTGGTGTGGGTTTTCCGTCGAAATGTATGCCGTTGTATATTGGATTGAGTGAGATTGAATGCAATTGAGCTGTTGATTGAATGCGATTCTCTGTGATGTCTTCCAGGAATGTGTGTGTCAGTGGTTATTGAGCGAGTATGCGCCTTCGAGTGCCTCTAAGTGCGACCGATTATGCCTATCTGTAACGGTATTTGTGGATAATATTTTTATTGTTTAAGGGAGTGTGCTACTCTTTTGAAATGTCAAATATATTTGTATTACAGTTAAAGAAAGCTATTGTGTTGATCATTGGTTAGGAATAAAATTCACGTCCTGGAGCCCTTTAGTTGATTTTTAACTTATATTTCTGTTTTTGCATTGTTTTGTTTCAAAACTCATAAACGATCGCCACTATAAAAGAAGTACGAAGATGTTTACTACCAATGGCGCATCCAATACAATAACAAAGCCATTGCGGAATCTCTCTAGTTCTAGTAGCGGAAATCTCTCTGGCGAAATTGCTTCCGCCGGCATGATCTTGGCAATTTGGAATATCTCAGCAACTATAGTGAATCTGGGGAAATGAAGTACATAGCTAGATTCAGAAAAATCGACTCTACAGACTAGTGTCAACAACTACACATGACCAATGTGAGTAGGCACACTCCCTTTAATCTGGGACCATGAGAGACGCTTTCGATAGAACGTCGCAAAATGTACTGGGCTTGAAAACTGGTTACTTGTGCGTCACAGTGCTGGTGGGATCAGTTTCAGCGATATCAACAAAAAGTGACGTCATATATTCCGACGGGACTATGCTGGATTGTTGTCGAAATTGGTGAACATCAATACAATTGTGAAAATCGGAATGATGGTGAATGATTGTGACTGATACATGTATCCAGACATTTAAGCCTCATTGTGGATATGTTTATTTCGCGTATGCTGTGAGTGTGTAGTGTGTACGGTGGGTGGGTTTGCGTGTCGATGAAACGAAACGCTGATTCGATTCGATAACAGCGAATCGAGCTAACGCTGTTAAGTTTGATTCGAACGTAACAACGAGCCACATACATAGTTGTGTCGTTAATCAGGCTTATGCCAGTGTGCAAAAGACAAGAGTCTCATTAGAAACCTTAAATCGGCATTCGTTGTGAGAAAATTCATTCCACTCACCAGTCTTGAGTTGGCTACTTGTCATTTTATTGTAATGGGTTCACATTTGTGCAATTTCGGTTTATGGTCGTTGCTATGCTCGTTCCTTTTCTAGGCGATGTTTTTGCATGAAATGGGCGGATATATGTACCGTGCAATCTCACATGAGAATATGAACATGGATTTAATCTATCTAACAGACTGATTCTCAAGATGACATTGCAATCTAAGTCTCACTGGGAGCGGAGTATCTTGGCATATGGTAGCCAACTCTTCTGCTCGGCTGTTGTCGTAGTAGGCGGCGATGATGTATTGGTGCCTGGGCTCATATTTACCCACCGTATGGCGAGCCACTATAGTGGGTGTTAGTGACAAACGCAAAAACAACGGTATGGTGATAGCCGTCAACGCTCCACAAGCGGCACCTTGCATAGATTCAAGAGATTTCACAAGTGCTTTTCGTGGCGGTCAGACGCTCACACATTCTATAGGAATTCACTTTCGCCTAAGGCCGTGCGGTGATCCTTCTATGAGGGGCGTATCCAAGGGGTCCAAGGGATCCTAGGATCCCCCTGAGCCCTCAAAGGCCCTTTTCGAGGCTCGGCGGGCCCTTTTCGGCGCGGCGCAGATCGCTGAAAAGGCCCCGACGAGAACGCTCGAAGCGCGATAGTTATGGGCTCTTTAGGAATCGGAAGACACATAAAGCGTGATCTTGTGAGCTTTCTGTTATGACAAGGGAGCACTTCAGAGGTGCCTTTTAGCCGATGCCGGGCCCTTTTCGAAAGACCTGAGATCCCGAGGGCTTCAAAAGCCGGGCATGTTTGCGGCGTGGGGTCAACCTTGGCCAGACGAAAGGGCCCTTAAACACGTCGAATGCGTCCCTAATCCAACAATAGAGGGGCCCTGAGCAGGTCGTAGGGCCTCTGAGCATGTCGGCAGGGCGACAAAGTCAGCCAGGTCTAAAGGCTTCCTAGAGGCAGCCTAGAGGGGCCCTTGGACAGTACAAAGGGTGCCCTGGAAAGTTGAAAGGGACCTTTTTCAGGTCAGAGGGCCCTTGACCAGACAAAGGGGCTCTAATCAGGTGCAGAGGGCCCCCTGAACACGACGACTGGACCTTGCCAGCACAAGAGGGGCTCCTGGTGCAGTTCCGGAGGTCCCTCTGAGCATGTCGGTAAGGTGACAGGAAGAGGCAAGTGACGCAGTCCTTGCCGATTTAGAAGGGCCTCTAGCAGGCTGGCGAGCCCCTGGACAGACCAGAGGGTCCCTGGAAAGTTTAAGTTGGCCCAGTACAGATCGAAGTAACCAGACGCAGACCCTGATCAGCACCAGACCCAGACCAGACCAGACCAGACCAGACCAGACCCAGACAGACCCAGACCAGACCGAGCCAGATCAATGCGCAGAGCCTGAGGATCCGAAGACCATATGTTATTCCAGACCAGACCAGACCAGCACGCCGTGACGAGCTGCGATCAGACAGACATAGACCAGAGACCAGACCAGACCAGACCAGACCAGACGCAGAACCCTGATCAGAGCAGCTAACCAGGCGGGTAAAGAACGGCCCCGAACATGCGAATGGCTCTAGTCAGCACGGAGGGCCCCTCAGGGCAGGTCAGAGGGCCCTTGAGCATTTCGACAAAGCAGCCAGCGCAGTCCGACTAGAAGAGTCGTTGGCAGATCGGAGGGGCTCCTGGGCAAGTCCTGAAGATGCCTGGCTAGACGAAGGTCCTGGTCAGGTGGAAGGGCCCTAGAACATGAGGTGGGCTCCTAGCCATAACTGGAGGGGCTTCCCTGGGTAGGTCGGAGGGCCCCTGAAGCTGTCACAGGGCGGACAAAAGAAGCCAGTGCTGTCCCTGGCCAGGTCCAAAGGACCTCTGAACTGGTCGAATGGGCCCCTCCCTTGACGCATAGGAAAGACTTCTTGGAAGGTCAGAGCTCCCTGGTCAGAACAGAAAGGCCCAAAGCACATAAAGATAAAATAGAAGGAGGACTTATTTCACAATACAATATCATATTTGGAGCTTTCGGGTATATTGAAACACCCTTCGTCAACATTATGAGGTATTTGGCAACACGCAAAAACTCAGAATAAAATATTTGTTTTGTTGGAGCAAAACCTGTTTGTACTCTATTATATGTCACCACTCCAATTACTTCTTTTTGTGGATCCAGATGAGTTCCTGAGCAGATCGGGAAGGGCGTTGAAAAGTTTGGAAGGGCACCTAAACAATCTAAAGGGCCCCTGGGCATTTTAACAGAAGAATGCAGCTGATAAGGAAACTAACATAGAAATTGTCGCGCCGCTCCGCGGCGCAATTTACCTACAAAAATGTTTTACTGTGTGCAAGCTGGCGTGACGAGTCATTTGGGGCTTTTTGCGATTAAATCGATGTTATAGCAAAAGAGGTTAACCGACTTAAAACATCGCATTCGCTCCGTGACGCTTGACCTTTGACATCCGGACGCAATGTTATTGAATTGTGGGAACGCAAGTTGGGCGTTATGTCGAGTCATTTGAGACATTTGAGAGCAATTCGACGGTCAACGAAAAAACTGAAGGGCCCCTTTTAAAGGCACGTAAGGCCTTCGAGAGCCATTTGGGCCCTTTTCCAGCCGCGGATCCCCCCTGAGCGAAATCCTGGCTACGCCACTGATCCTCTATGTGCACAATGGATGATAAAGCTCCGATACGAGTTGCAAATATACAGTTGTATCTAACCCCGAGCTTCCGCTGACATTATTAAAGACTAATCGAGGCTCCAGCTCAAGAAAAATAGGTGTGGACGTTTAGTGCGCTACATCCTAAGCTTCAGTGGACGACTTTTGCAATGACTGGGCGAATATGGAATCAGACATTTTACGCCTGAGAATCGAGGGGAAGCGTACGAAGTGCGAGGTGTTGGACCATGCGCACTCGGCGACACATATCGCGCCGCACGCTGCTACTGAGAGAGGCACGATGATGAGAACAACCAGCATATCGGCAAACGACATCTGCTGGTACTCTGCTGAGGCCCTGCACATCGCGTCTTTGGATTTAATCCAGCGACTGTTCAGTTTTGAAAGCACACCTGTCTCCTTGATTTTAAGCAACACCCGGTTGATGTCTTGTCGCAGCTTCGGCCTTCTTTTGGAGATCGCCATGAACACGTCTTTGGACTTCACGGGTAAGCCTGGCATCGCCATGAGGTTGCAGACCTCGTACCCTAGGGCATACACCACCTTGTCGAAATTGACGAACGTCATCACCTTGGGCTGGACGATCTCGAAGATGCTGTCCCCTCTGAAGTTGATCTCGATGAAGCCCTCCCTCGTCGCGAAGCGCCGGTACAGCTCACGTTCGTACTAGTCGGGGCTCCTTCTCCATTCGCTGAGGATCCCGTGGCCAGGCGCGATGGCGAGCCTCCACCCGGGCTGCTCGGCGAACTCCTTCAGACTCCTGATCGGCAGGTCCGCCGGGTGTACCACCATGTAGGAGATGAGGTTGGCCGTGTAGCTGGTGTAGATGATGGTCCTCAGCGCCCAGCAGGAGGCGGCCACGCTACGGGCGGAGGTGGCGCGCGGCATCTCTGGCCAGCCCTGCCCCACGAGCAACGTGAAATAGAACATCAGACATGAGCCGCATCCCATCTCACTCACTGGCCGTCCAGTTTCCTCTCAAGCGCCGCCCGCCGAAGCGCAGAGAGATGCGGAGCACCAGCGACAGCATCAGTAGCGACACCAGCACCGCCCACCAGACGCTGGCGTGGAGCGGCTGCAGCAGTGAGCTGAACATGCCGACCGTCAGCGGGGGGATCCCTCCACCGCTCCCCGCCCGCACGTAGAACGTGCTGAAGGACCGCGCCACAGCCACCGAGTCTAGGTAGTCCGTCACCGCCGCCCGGTCTGGTGTCAAATACAGCGGCGTCACCGCCACATCGGCGCGACCGTAGGCCAGCTCTCCGACCATGCCCGACCAGGTGCCGTTCTCATCCACGCCGCCAAAGTCGCCTGAGGGGAGGGGTGCCATCCGGTAGCGGAGACCCAGCTCCCTCGCCACGATCCGCCACAGTTGGACCAGGTAGCCGTCGTAGTGGAAGGAGCCGTCCGCCAAGCGGCGCACCAACACGAACGGAGGGTTATGCACGGTGGTGATTACGAGGTCTTCGGCGAGGGCTGAGTCACCGCTGGGCCCCGACCACGGCTTACCGATCGAGAGGAGGCTGCCCAGGCGCTCCATCCTCCGGGAGCGTTGGAGGGACGTCCGCACGGCCCGGCGTCTGGTGAGCGACTGAGCGGATTTGGATCGTGCAGCGTGCGTCACCGGTTACCAGGCCAGGCCGCCCCAGGTCGACTGATGACATACATATTACATTCGAATGAATGGAGAGCGTGCCATTCAGACACATCATGGCAATTATTCAACGGCCCAATGAAGGAGCGGTGCGTCTGCATCACATTACCGGACACCTGCGCAACAGCGTCACGTGCCCACAATAGATTCGGTCACAACAGTGTCACGTGCCCACAAGGAATAGGATCCTACACGCAGAGGCTCAATACGGTGCTTATAGCCGTTTCCAGTGCAGGACACTGCACATTGTGTTGTATCGCTCAAGGCCCTATAAGGTATCGCTAGTCGTGGGAGTAGCCGCAGCAGTGAGCGTCGCTTTCACTTCGTCAAACGTCTTTGAATGAGACATGTGTCGTTAGCGTTACGTATGCGGAACTTTCTTCGATGATGAGTTCTTTGTCGCACGTAACTATTACTGTATAAATATTTGTATATGCAAGGGCGGATCCAGGGGGCCAAAGGGGTCATGCCCCCCCCCCCAAACCACCCAAAATCGGCGCAAATTTGACACATTTCCTGAGTTTGTCTGAAAACTAACAACTTTTACTTAAGAGGAAAGTTTGTTTTAAATCAGTTATGATACATAAGCAGAGCGAAAGCCGATGAGTTTTCAGAATTATGCGATAATTTTTGGGATTTACCCCCCCAAACTGTCAAAATCACACTTTCTGGATCCGCCTATGTGTATATGCTATGCATGCAATTGCCTAGCAAAGATTCATGCCGATTCTCGTGTCTACAAACCTTCAGAGTTCAACGTCCGTGAAGTTAGCAACTTATCCAGCAACGGATTCAGAAATGGCCTAAAACTTGACCCAGGGTCAATAAATACTGGCACGCTGATTACGTATATGACACTAATTTGGCAGTTCAAAGTCACCTTCAAGGTCAAAATCGAAGTCAAAGACCAGGAATGACGTGGTACAGCATAACGTCCCGAACTTATTGTCGAATCTTTTCCAAAATGGTCTCAAATGATAGCCAGGGTCAATATCTAGCGTCCGTGACCCTAACCTCAATTTTGAATTTTGACCTTGGAGGTCAAACGACGAAAAAAACGACCGGGTACAGCATAACGTCCGGAATTTATTGTCGGATCCTTTCCAAAATGGTCTCAAATGATAGTCAGGGACAATATCTAACGTCCGTGACCCTAACTTAAATTTCAACCTTTGGCCTTGGAGGCCAAAATCGAAGTAAAACGATATGTAGAGCAAAACACCCCGAAACATTATTGTCTGATCCTTTCATATATGGTCTCAAATGATAGCCAGGGTCAATATCTAACGTCCGTCATTCAAACCTCAATTTTGAACTTTGACCTTGGAAGTCAAAATCGAGTTCAAACGACGGGGTACAGTAAAACGATGTCCGTGAAGTTAGCCATCAGCCAACACAACAGAAATTTGCAACGTCCTTTTTGTTGTCCAAAATACGCATGTAGGTCAAGTCGCATACGAGGATTAAGAATCTGATGTTATTTTCAATGTCAATGTCAAAGGTCAAGGTCAAATAAGCGAATCTCTCAATATCGACCTTATGTACCTTTTTTGTGGACAAACAATGCGTTGCACGAATTTTTCAAGGAAATCAATCGAAAGAGCGCGTCAAAATGAAGATGGGGTTCTTCCCGAAATTTCGTTTAAGGTCACCTAAGGTCACCAATCGACGTTTAACTACCGAAACCCTAAAAAATCGACCTAGGTACCTTTTGTTGACAAAAACGATGCGTTTGCACGGAATGTCAGGGCACCAATTCGAAAGGAGGCGTCAAAATGAAGATAAGGCCCGAAAATTTCGATTGAGGTCATCTAGGTCACCAATCGACGTTTAATACCGAAAACCCTCAAAATCAACCTTATGTACCTTTTTGTGGACAAACAAGCGTTGCCACGAATTTCCAAGGCACCAATCGAAAGAGCGCGTCAAAAATGAAGATGGGTTTTTCCAGAAATTTCTATTAATTCACCTAAGGTCACCAATCGACGTTTAACTACCGAAAACCCTCAAAATCGACCTTATGTACCTTTGTGTGGACAAACGAGGCCGGTGGGCGATGTCAGCCAGTAATGCCGTGCCGCCTCGCAAGGGTTTACCTTTGAAGTAGTTCTTTAAAGCGTGCAATTTCTTGTGTTATATTTTGTATAGTAGGAGAAGAAACAGCCGGAAGAATTTGGCCAAAGATGTGAAGTAACATGACTTGTCGAGTGTTAAAATACAACATGAAACTTGGGTCTGGTACTCTGAATGCGCAGATCGATGGTGAAAAGGGTAAAGGTGAAACAATGAGAGTTAAAAATAATAATCCCTACAACCACATCAGGAGCTAAAGGTCATTAAGATTTCGGCCTGCCACCTCTCGGTGATTCCGGGAAGGGCGATCCATACAATGCGCTCTTTCGATTGGAGCCCATGAAAAATTCGTGCAACGCATTGTTTGTCCACAAAAAGGTACATAAGTTCGATTTTGAGGGTTTTCGGTAGTTAAACGTCGATTGGTGACCTTAGGTGACCTTAATCGAAAATTTCCGGGAAAAATCCACATGTTCCATTTTGACGCGCTCTTTCGATTGGTGCCCTTGAAAAAATTCGTGCACGCCATCGTTTGTCCACACAAAAAAGGTAGGGGAAATGTTCAATTATGCGACCCCCTTAGTTGAAGCGCCTGGTGATTATGCTGTCTTTTACGACCGGGAACTTTTGTTTTTTTAAGGGAAGTGTGAACATTTTTCTAGCCATATATGGTCTTACTTTATTCACAACATTCGTATATATAATCGCAAATTTCGATCTTGCAACCCTGGCAAAAAAACGGCCAAAGTATGGGAACTGTTCCCAGTTTGCGACCGGGTTGAAATGGCATCCAACTTAGCAATATGTATGAATATTGCCTTATTAAAGTTTCCGTTCTGCATTTCATCCTAATTGGGCAACTTCAAAATAAAAAAGCTGTCGGTCGCTAACGAAGGAAAGCCATTGCGAGTCCAAATTTTAACTTGATGAACAGCGGGGGACCTCTGAAGACCTACGTGCCAAATAGGAAATGTAAGTGTTCCAAATCCAAAAGTCCATAAAAATAACCGACACTCTTATACAACGAAATCGACACAAAAAAATAAACATAATAATGAGAAATCAGAGTAAAAACAAACTTTGTTTTTCAAGAAGTACTGCAGTAGTAAAAAAAGCGCATATTAAGGCGTAACCGGCTCAAGAAAAAGCCACGTGTTGTCTTTCAGCACAGCGTGCATGCTGCACTACCATTATAAAACACAAAGTATAAAATGTAGACTGCAAAACGCACAAGCGATTACGCATGGCATATTGTAAAGTTGATTCGGTGTCAATGATCTGCGTATGTGGGAGTCGCCAAATAGGAGAGGGCGCTAATAGGAACATTTCCCTACAGAGGTCGTTTTTTAGTTTTCGGTAGTTAAACGTCATTGGTGACCTTAGATGACATAAACGAAATTTCGGGAAAAAACCACCATCTCATTTTGACGCGTTCTTAATTGGTCCCTTGAAAAATTTGTGCAACGCATCGTTTGTCCACAAAAAGGTACATAAGGTCGATTTTGAGGGTTTTCGGTAGTTTAACGTCGATTGGTGACCTTCATCGAAATTTCGGGAAAAAACCCCATCTTCATTTTGACGCGCTCTTTCGCTTTGAGCCCTTTGAAAGTTCGTGCAACGCATCGTTTGTCCACAAAAAGGTACATAAAGTCGATTTTAAGGGTTTTCGGTAGTTAAACGTCGATTGGTGACCTTAGGTGACATTAATCGAAATTTCAGAAAAAATCCATCTTCATTTTGACGCATTCTTTCGATTAGTGCCCTTGAAAAACTCGTGCAACGCATCGTTTGTCCACAAAAAGGTACATAAGGTCGATTTTGAGGGTTTCGTAGTGGTTAAACGTCGATTGTGTACCTTAGGTGATCTAATCGAAATTTGCAGGAAAAACACCATCTCATTTTGACCCGGCGCTCTTTTCGATTGGTGCTTTTTAAAAAAATTGTGCAAACGGCACGTTTGTCCACCAAAAAATACATAAGTCATTCTTGAGGGTGTCGGAAAGTTAAAACGTCGATTGGTAACCTTAGGTGACCTTAATATTTTTTCTTTGGGGCAACCCCATCTTATTTTGACGCGCTCGTTCGATTGGTGCTCTTGAAAAGTTCGTGCAACGCATCGTTGTCCACAAAAGGTACATAAGGCGATTTGAGGGGTTCGGTAGTTAAACTCCAATTGGTTGATGCTAAGGGGACCTATTCAAAATTTCGGTAAAAATTAATCTTCATTTTGGACGCGCTCTTTCGGATTGGTTGCCCTTGAAAAGTGCGTGCAACGCGATCGTTTTCCACTAAAAGGTACATAAGGTGCGAGATTTTGAGGGTTTCGGAGTTAAACGTCAATTTGTGACCTTAGGTGACCTTAATCGAAATTCGGAAAAAAATCACTTATTTTGAAGCACCCTTTCGATTGTGCCCTTTAAATTCATGCAACGCATTGTTGTCCACAAAAAAGTACATAAGGTCCGATTTTGAGGTTTATCGGTAGTAAACGTGATTGGTGACCTTAGGTGACCTTAATCGAATTCGGGAAAAAAAACCCCATCATTTTCATTTATGACGCGCTCTTTCGATTGGTGCCCATTGAAAAATTCGTGCAGACGCCATTTCGTTGTCCACAAAGAAGTACAGGGGTCGATTTTGAAGGTTTTTGCGTAGTAAACGTCGAGTTGGTGACCTTAGGTGACCTAAATCGAAATTTCGGGCAAAAAACCCATCTCATTTTGACGCGGGCTCTTCCGTCGATTGGTCGCCAGACATGATGCATCGGATCCCAAAAACGGGATCTCGGGATCTGATATGTGGCTATAGGTATCCCGATCCGCTGGATGACAATAGATCACCACCTCCACAAATGTACGATAAGTCCTCCACTGGGATCATAGGTCCGTCTTTCAATATTTGTCGACGGATCCCCGGGATTCCGAGCTAGATCGCAGCACCAATTGCATTGGGATCCCCACTGATCTCGAATCGGCCATTAACATTGGTTATTTTTGGAACCAATTTTTAAAGTACATTTCCAGTACCTTCATCGTTGTTAATGCAATTAGCATGGGTTCATGCCATTTAGTTCGTTTTTGTCGATAAATACTATAATTATGTCATAATATGCATGTCAGATCCTCTCGGATCCGAGATCCGTTGGGATCATAAATCCATTTTCATTGTTTATCATGGGATCCTATGGGATCCAAGATCCGTTGCAAAATTTAATCGAAAGATCCACTGGGATCCAAAGATTCACAAATCCGCTTGAAATGTCGGGATCCAGTGCGGACAAAGATCCAAATGCGTTTTGTCGAGAGATCCTCTGGGATCATAGATCCTACTTTCAGATCCATGCACATGTCTGATTGGTGCCCTTGAAAAATTCGTTGCAACGCATCGTTTGTATGTCCGTGAAGTTAGCCAACAGCCAACACAACAGCAATATGCAACGTCAATATTTTTTGTCCAAAATACGCATGTAAGTCAAGCTGCATTCGAGGATTAAGAATCTGATGCTATTTTCAATGTCAAGGTCAAAGGTCAAGGTCAAATGAGCGAATCCCTCAATATCGACCTTATGTACCTTTTTGTGGACAAACGATGCGTTGCACGAATTTTTAAAGGGCACCAATCGAAAGAGCGCGTCATGACACATGGCTATGGCGTTTATATACGGCCTCGGCTATAGCAGTATAGCGCTCCTAATTTAACGAATTTCTCCAGGATGAAGGCTCCCTACGCAAAAGGGCATGTGAACTGAGCCGCGGGATGACACGGATTCATGCTGTGGTTGCAGCGCGGAAATACAGTCGTTTTTCTAGAATGATGACTCAATCAAAAAGTGCTTTTCGAAATAATAATTGAACCCCCATGTAGCAAGGTAGTACGGCCCTAAAATGACAATTGGTATTGCATTAATATTTATTTTCTGAAGTTATTGCGCTTGAAAAAGTGTGTTCTTCTCGATTTTCTTGTCTGTTTGCCGACCTTACAGCTACTATCTACCAGCAGGTCCCTACCTATGATTAATACACAGGCTGGTCGATAATCTAGAAGGACGTGGTAGGCAAGCTTAGGCAAGGGTCTTCTTAAATTTGTGCTTAATTTATGGTTTCGAAGAAAATTTTGTTGGGAAATTGGGAAAATTTGCTTTAAAATAGGCCTATTCTGATTGCAAAGAACCATATAAAACAAAGATAAAAAATGAAAAGAAGGGAGATAAATATCGATATCGGGAGATGGCTACCGAACTGGGTAGGTGTTGCCTTCCCTGCCTACATGGGAGAACCGCCCCTGGTTGGCTAACTTCACGGACATGAAAAGTGGCTGGTCTAATGCAAGTGAGGTGAAGTTCTAAAAGAAGAACAATTTGTTGAGCCCGCCAAATCTGCTAATGTGCCAAATTAGGCACCAGACTTGAGCTTTATGGATTATCTCATTTTGAGCCTAGTTCAGTGATTTAAATATCATTATCTTTCTATTTCATCAATTTCATTTCGGTATTACCTTGAAACAATCTTTTAAATTTCTTGCCCGAAATCAATTAATGCAAACAATACGTCATTAAAAGTCTATGCATTGTTATGATTCATTAGTTTAACCTTGCACGTGTACCAGCGCCATAACCGCCACGAGGCTGTTGAAGCGCAGCAAGTAAACGTAATCTAAATAATTGTTTCGAGAGGTTGTAATTTGTAATTGCCTCTGTATGAGTCTGTACAGGCCTAAATAACCTGAGATGCTATTGGACTTGATATTTTTCAATATTGAGTAAACGTTCTTGTTACGTGAAAACTTAACGAATAGCTTTTATAAGTTATATTTGTAGTGGTACCTAACTGTTAGGTTTTGGCACGCTGTTGCTGTGACTGTGAAGGCCAAGGCTGAGATCAGGATCGGATCAGTGTTATCAGACAGCAAGGCCTTAGATACTCAGACAGTATGTTTCCCTAATTCTGTCAAATCTTGTCATCGTGTCTATGCATTGTTGAGCCAGACTGGTGTGAATGCTGGGTGGTTGAGCAGCTACAAATCTGTAGGGGTGTGCCCAAGGGTGTGCCTTTGCCTGCCTGCCATTTTGCTAAAGTCAAGTGGAAGATAAGAAGGATCAGGGTGAAGCAGAAGGTGGTAACAGTAAAGGTAAGTTTAAGTGAGTCATTGCTTTCAGTTTGCTGCATTAAAGGAAATAGGTAGTTCACCTTCAACATGGGTTTTGAACTGAGAGCAGTTTTGTAGCCGGTGTTGAAAAACCCTAACTGCAAGTTTTTGGGCTGAAAGGGCTCTCCAGCCAAATATATTTTACTTTTTGTTGAATGAATGTCAAGAATGTGGGCCTCACACACCTGGGCAGAGGCTATACAGTAATCTTACGCGACCACTTTCAAATATCTGATTGGCTGAGCCATGTTTGACATTGTGGAGAGTAGGTACACATATAGTTTTGATAAAATAAATAATGTACGTCCTTCTGTCCTGAATCAGTGCGATGTATGGCTATTTTTGACATGAAAAGAAGTTGTATTTCAAAATATAGTCAAATCGTGTTTGAAAAAAACAATCCAAGGTGAACCATTTCCTTTAAGCTTAAGGTGTCATAGACTGTCACAGTTGTTATTAATTTGGCATATGTTTGTTAAATATGAGGTATTTTTAGTAATGGATTCTGATTCAGTGTGTTTCAGTGTGTATTCAACTCATTGTTGACACTGTCACATAAACCATTGTCATTGTGTCAGTCCTACAGTGTCCATGAGGATTTCAACATATAGGTATCTACATGTGGAATGTTGTGATGAGGTTCCTATGTGTATGCAAGAGTGTAGCCAAGGGGGACAAGGGGCCATGTCCCCCTCTCCCTGGAGGCTAAATGGCTTCTCTGGTGATGGTGACCAAACCAGGGCCCTCTGGGACCAAAGGCCCCAGCATTTTGAATGGTGTCAGCCGCTCACAAAATGCTTCACATGAAAAAGTAAGCCCACAAACCTAAACAAATTGTAAGACGAATCAATAACAGCACCTGCTTTTCTATTAAAGGAATTTTATGTAAATATTAAATATGTAGAAGAGGGACCCAGCCAGTGTGGAGAGGGCTCTCTACCAGCTTTTACAGGGCCCTGTTGGCATTTAGAGGGCCTCTGGCAGTTGTAGAGGGCCCCTGCTGACATTCAGACGGCCCTGTTGACTTGTAGAAGGCCCTCTTCCAGCATTTAGGGGCCCACTTGATCTGCAGAGTGTCCCAGCCAATCTGTAGAGGGCTCTCTGCTGGTCTTTAGAAGACAGTCCATCTATAGGGGGTGCTCTGCTGGTCTTTAGAGGGCCCTGCCCTGCTAGCATGTAGAGAGCCCTGTCTACCTTAAAGGAAATAGTTCACCTTTCAACATGGGTTTTGAACTGAGATAGCAGTTTTGTAGCCAGTGTTGAAAAAACTGCAACTTTTCTGGGCTGAAAGGGCTCTCCAGCCGAATATATTTGACTTTTTGTCAAAGGAATGTGGTCCATAAATAAGGAATGTTAAGAATGTGGGCCTCACACACCTGTGCAGAGGCTATACAGTAATCTTACGCGACTATACATTCAAATCTGATTGGCTGAGCCACGTTTGACGTTGCAGAGAAAAAAGGTTTTAAAACGTAATATCGTTTTGATTAAATTTAATAATTTACGTCTTCTGTTCTGAATCAGCGCGATTTTGTATGGCCATTTTGACATTATAAAAAGAAGTTGTATTTGAAAATATAATCAAATTGTGTTTGAAAAAAATCCAAGGTGAACTATTTCCTTTAAGAAGGCCCTCTGGTGAAGAGGCACAGTCAGGGGAGGGAAATTCCCCCCCCCCATGGGTCACAGGATGCCCACAGGAATTCGCTTAGCTACCATTTGCATTAGCTAAATGACATTCAAAATGCCATAAAGGAGCCCTGGAACCAGGCAAGAGGTCACTCAGGTGTATGTAAAGGGCTGTCTAGCCATGTATTTTTTGCATTTTTTTTTTTACTTTGGGTCATTTTTTTTCCTGGAAACTTGCTCTCTTTTCAATTGATATTACCTCCTGAATTGTATTACGCATATTATTGCAATGTCCTCACAAGGATTTACTATTTAAAGATAGGGATTTTTTACTTCCCAAGTAGAATAGCACTTCACAAAAATGAAACTTAATCTTCCTAACAAGAAAATTGTGCTCTCCACATTTGATTTTTACTCTCAGGGACCAGGTCACGAAAGGAAAAATCAAACACTGCTCAGAACCCACACAAGCTCCCCCCCAAAAAAAAAATGCCCAGGGGCCTCTCAAGCATGTCCAGGGGCCATGGAGCCCACCTAGGGGTCCCAAAACCTGCCCGGGGACTTCTTGCACATGATAGGGCCCATTCAGCCCACTCAGGGGCCAAAACCTGTATAGGGGCATCTTGAGCAGTGTTTTATATTTTGTTTTATGACCTGGTCATGGAGAGTGCAAATCAATAGGTAGGTGGAGAGAACATTTTTCTTAAGATACAATTTATATTGTATTTAACACAAAATATATGTTTTCTTCGAAGTTAAAAATTCCTGATTTGCTAGAATATTAATGGGACACTGTCTGTTCAAAGTAAAATTTGATTTGTTAAATAACAATCGGATTTGATAAGCACCATGAAGTCAGTTTTTTTTATTCGCGCCCAGTCGCCCAATATCATCGTTCACAGTTCAGTTTTATTCCTGCCAATGAGCTTGACAAGTCCGCCACCACTACGTAAAAATGCAGCATTGTGCAAATATGGAAAATGATAATATGCTCAAGCAGTTTTGTCGAAATTTGTAATTTCAGAAAAAAATGTCTTATTATGCCTGACTTAAGCTCATTAATAGGCATATAAAGGAAAGGTTTTGACCGAAGGGAAAGGTTACCGAAGGATTTTCGCTCGAACCGTTGATGAAGTTTTCTCCAATATATATATTTTTTGTATCGGATTGTTTAGATTGTTTTAAGGTACTCCCTGTACAGTGTTGTTTACAAATACGGAAATGTCTGAACTGCGCTGAATTCGGCGCTCAATCGCTGCCATATTATATAGTGGTGTGTGGAAATCGCAAACCGCTTTTATATTATTATTAAAAATGAAATAAATGATAGTTTTTGTGTATTTGCGCTGCTTTGGTGAGTATGAGAGGACGATTTCAAATAATATTTAGTCCCTTTGACTTTGATCATCCGGAAGAGGCAGTGTCCTTTTCAATCTGTGTGAGAAATATTTAACTATATTTTATGATGATGATGATTGGGGTTTAAGGGCGGGCCGACAACTAAGGTCACATGCCGCCCATAATTATATTTTAATTTCAAAGTCAGTAAGGTCAGGTGACACGAGAGCAAACTAAACAAATGAAGACAGAAAATCCTTTGGAACCAAGAAATCCAAAAATGGCCCAAATTCCAAGGCTTGTAAATCTCCAGGCACTGTCATAAAACTTAAAAAGTGACCCGTTTCTACATTTTTTCTTAACTCAGAAGTTTTGTTCCGCGAAAACGTTGATTTTTGTTTATTCTACGGGTCCAAATGACTGACGAGCATAACAATATACTGAGACTTGACTTTCCAAACAATGTCCGGAATGTAACAGTGATGCGACACAAATTGTAAAAATAAAAATTGTAAGCAAAATCCGAAATTTATGCAGTGATTTTGGGAAGCAAAACTGGTACTTTCAAAACAAAAATAACTAAACATTTTGTAAAACCTCCCAAAAAAGTTTGTGGGTATTCAGATTACAATTTGTATTCAGGTTACAACATCAGTTACCATGTTTAGGGAGCCATTACTCACTCAAAAATAAAGATATTGCATTGCAATTTTGTTTCTTTGTTCCTAGTTATGTCTCTAACATATATTCCGGTTTTTTAACATCTGTAAAATTTTGATTTTGTGATCAATTTCCCCAGAAAACAGTTTTTGACATTTTGGTGGTCAATATTCAAAAATTTCCCAAATTTGTGATTTGCCATTTTGTAGGCCATGCAATTTGCTATATTTAGATTTTTGCATTCTAGTCACAATGTGGTCTTTGTACGTCCTGTTTAAGTTTGGCTAATTTTATTGTCAAACTCGTGTGTAGTAAGTCACAAAATTTGTTATATCCCATAAATTGATCAAGGATTTTTTTTTTCCTTTTTTCACCGATGTCAAATTAATGTGGTAGAAGGTACTCACAGTTTCACGTTGATAACTCAATTGTATTGTGAGCTTTTGCGAAAACTCGTCAGGGGGCAATATTTACCCACCAGTCAAGCGCGGGTTAAGGAGGCCACCCCATGCTTCAAAGATCTCCATCTCGCAGACCCCATCCCGGAGGTCACAGGGGTCCCTGGAAGCCAGAGGGGGTCCTATGGAGGTCAGAGGGGCCTCTGAAGGCCAGAAGAGGCCATCTGGAAGCCAGATTGCTCTAAAGATATCGCTTCGCCGACCTCGATTCTGGCAGCCAGATTGGAATTCAAAACCATATAGGTAGAAAATTTACCGACCGATTTGTTATATTTTGGCGTTAAACGATCAACTAAAATTATGTTCTTTAATTTCGCACAAACCTCACCGCCATGTACCGCTTCGTCTTGGAACTATTCACACAAATATTTCAGTGCGCATGTAAAGGCCGGTGGGTTTTGCCCACATGGGCAAAACTAGTTTTACCCGCCCGGTCTAAACCATGGTTTAAACCGGGCAAAACTGGCCAGTGTGCAAAACTGTGCCAACCCTGTATACAACCAGAAACAAAACTATCAAAACTTCTAATGTTCAAAATGAATGATGCAATAACTAAAATTATGAACTAAAATTCCACGACATTTCGACAAGTCGAAAACACCCTCATCTCTCACTTTTTGTTCAAAATTGGTGTATAGGGTTATCTTGGGTCCTGAATTCAGCTGTGGAAATATTAGCTCGATTTGACCTCAGGTTATCGAGTTATAGTCTTGGGCATTTTGCAGGGTCACGTTGCAGAGGTGTTTTCGGAGGCCCGAAAGACTGCATTTGACTTAACAAAATGTTAAAAAATTCTTGTATGGCGGAGTTCACAATGCAACGATTTTTTTTTTTTTTTTTTGCGTGACCTTGAATGACCTTGACCACGTGACCTTGAGACCTTTTTNGGCAAAACGGCTGACTGCGGGGGCATTTGCCCCTCCAGTTAACATGTTAAAATTTTGTTCACTGAAAAAAGTTTTGGGTTTCTGTTGAAAAACAAACTTTTCAAATTTGGACCAATCCGGTTGCAGGCATGTTGTTGTTTTGATAGTACCGGGCCATTGCAAGCACAAAGGAGCATATGTTGCGAAACAAAAATATACCTGCGGTAGGTAGTTTACGAGAAAACCCCGCTGACAGACTGTGCCGCGTGACAGAACGTGCCCCGTTCTCCCCTAGAGGTAATAAAAGTCCAAAATGCTGTTTTTTTGCAAAAATTGTTTTCGCAAATAACTTCTTACCGAATAAAGATAACGCAATACCGTTTACGCCATCGTATTTGTCTTATCAAGGCATTTTAAAATTGTCAATTTTTACCATGTTAGGTCAACGTAAAAAAATGACCGCTATTCAAAGTCAAGTGGTGACCTAATTAGGTCGTGTAGCATATTAGGAGACGGATCTCGACATTGGTGAAAAACACTTTGGTAAAAGTTGCACTTCTCTATCTGCATTATGTCAAGAGTTATTGATGAAAAGGTGTGGGTGACCTCGGATGACCACAGATGTATGGGTCACTTAACAAAACCTGCACTTTGATTATACATAATACCCTATGATAACATTATCCAGAAGTAATTGGACTGATATCCTCGACAAAGGAAGCATTTAAATATTTCTCCATTGTCTTATTATGGGAAGTCACAAATTTGAGCTGACCTCAGGTCACCGATTTACAAAATCGGCGACTAACATTTTGTAGATACTGATGGCTTATTGCAATTATAAAAGTTTGATATCGATCCCTTAAAAAACTGTGGTCATGGCAAGGCCGCAAACTTTTTGGGAGATGGGGTCACTTGACCTGACTTGGTGACCTGACCTAATCCGACACGAAACTTGAACTTTCGCTAAATGTGCGGAAAGGATCAATGATAAGTTATACCAAATTTGGCGGCGGTACGCGCCACCGTTTTTTCGTTATCTCGATAAACTCCCAGTGGGGCGCGGGTTAAGCCTGTTTTCGCGATGTCATCCGGAAGAGGCAGTGTCCCTTTAACAATCCTATGAAACTGGTATACAATGTTTAAATGATTTTTCCTACTGCAACCTAACTAGCGATAGCTGACAAAGAACGGTGATACAATGTCACATCATAGTATTCGAGGCATTAAGAGATGAGATTTTACAGAAGGTTTACACCCACTGGATGACCGAAATCAACCCAATGAACTCAATCCTTGCCATATATGATAACATTAAAAAAGAGAAGAAAAGCAACTGACAAATAATGCATTGAAACTGTTTATAATTATTTACTCTCAATCTGTGGCTGAAGATGGTTATTATTTACCCTCATAAGAAAACAAAATCAATCAAATTATGCTAGAATTTGAATAACGGCTTTGTGCAACACACCTACACAAGGTACAGCCTTCCAACAAACTGCCCCCCACAAACAAAGCAAAAAACAAATAGAGTGAGTGAGAACGCGAAGCGTTCGAACAAGCGTAGTCTTACAAATGGCACAAAATCCGTCTTCATCTTGCTCGCTTGCTTGCGTGGGTTTCAGGGATAACTTCCGTTTCACTGCACTGATTATGCAAAAGCGCGCTGATTATCCCACTGTTAACCAAGTTATCCCACTGATAACTTGGTCATAAATTAACACATGGTATAGGCTACGTTAAAATATTTAGCACAACTAAAGAAACTTCACCATCTATAAATACAAAAAAATGCCGACTGCAGAATAACCGTATGCTATGACTTCGAATTCACATCCGCAGGTGAGAGTCAGAAATAAAACAACTGAGAGCCAAATAAAGGTGCAGGTAAGTATTGTTTTACTATTGCAACAAACAACAATGCTTATGAGTTGCTTGCCGGACACAAATGCAATAACTCGCTCCGTCTGCTTCATGCCATGCATGCTTTACTAGTATCTAATATCTATCTTCAAAGTTCTAGATCCACCCAATACATTATTATCCAAGGAAGCAATGACTTAAATACTCCGTACCTTGGCCGTCGACTGTGAAGTGGAAGGCGCGCTGTGTGTCGGTGCCACCGACGAGTCGGCGCTGCAGGCTGCCTGTCTCTAATCAACAGTCTGTGGTCGCCCGCCGAGCTCTGGAAGGTGCGGGCTGAACGCTGGACAGAGCTGCCCTGTAATAAGGGGCTGGGAGCGGGCCGCCCCGGGCCGCGCCGCACCGCCCCACCACCTGTGTCACGAGCGGCACACTTGTGGCGCAGCTGTATCACGTGTCGCCCCCTCAGTCCCCCTCCACTCCCTCCCTCCGGCGTCAGCCGACGCGTCGCCGTCGGCAACCGCTTACCGCGGCCAACCGCTTACCGCGGCCAACCGCTTACTGCGGCCAACCGCTTACTGCGGCCAACCGCTTACTGCGGCCAACCGCTTACTGCGGCCAACCGCTTACTGCGGTGTACACTGTAGTAGTGTAGTATGTTTAATCAGTGAATCAGTCTAATCAGTGAATTATAATGTTATCAACTTGGTCAGTGGTTTTAAGATAGAGCAATGAGGATACTGGATGATACCTCATTTATATATATTATGTTAGGCACGTGGTGATGCAGTGCTCCATAAGCTCATAAGCTACATATATTTAGCATTAAATATGGTGCTATGAGAAACAGCACATGAATGATTAGCATGGGCGTCGCCACTACTACGGACAGTACGGATCACAGTGTCCGTGTCCGACAGTACGGACAGTGTCCGTACAAGTTTGGGAACCTTCAAAAACTTGTAACAGACTGTCCGTCAGTGGCGTACCAAGAATTCGCTTCGAGGGGGGGGGGGGGGGAATTCTCGGTCGAGTGGCACTAAGGTAACTACACTAAAAAAAAAAAGTATCGGATTTGGCCCACTGATATTTTAGTGGGCATATTTTTTACACTTTTTTCGGAAAGAAAATCACAAAAATTATTTTTAGGGAACTCAGTGACATTCATTCCAAAAATCGACGTAATTGGCCAGCTGGCAAATACGGGCGAATTGTGTGAGATGCACCGTTGGCACAGGCCTATGTTCGTGACCTGAGGCCACTAGCATGGGGCACAGGCGTGCACGTTCCCCCCCAATGGATCCGACTTTTTTTCACTGAAAAATGAATCGGCGAACTGTTCTCTTTTTGCGATCTTTTTGGGGGCTTGCAAAATATTAGTGCCTTAGTCAGGGGCATATTTTTTTTTCGTGCCATTTTCGGGGGGGCTGAAGTTTTGGGATGGCGTGTCCTTGTCGAAGGTCTGCGTGGCGTCTCTGGCCGGCACTAGCCAAATGTGTTGAGGTCCAGTTGAATGCTGCCAAAGGCCTTGGTTGCTCTGCATCCATGAAACCCCAGAGCCGCCTGAGGGGGCACTCTGACCTTATAGAACCTCGGAAAAAATAACTGAAGTGCTCTGAATTTATTTAAGACCAGGCTTTGCGTGGTCTTGAGATTGGAAATAGGGCCCTTCAGGCACTTATTCCAAAGGGGGCACATGGGTCAAGGGAGCACGCACAGACCTTCAGGGGAGCAATTGCCCTTCCCCCCTTGGTACGCCTATGACTCCGACCGCCTGAGGGGATCCTCTTGCCACCTGAGAAGACACTCTGGCCGCCTGAGGTGACACTCTGGCCGCCTTAGAGGGTACTCTGACCTCAAAAACCTCTGAAAACCCTCTGAAGATCCTCTGATGTGCTCTAAAGATTCTAAGGATCACGCTTCGCGTGGTCTTTAGATAAAAATAGGGCCCTTCTAGCCCTATTTCCAAAGGGGGTCCATTGGCAAAGGGGGCCCATTGTCCAGGGGGGGGGCATGGCCAAGGGGGAACGCACGGACCTTCAGGGGGGAATTGCCCCTTTTGCCCCCCCTTGGGTACGCCTATGCTGTCCGTACAAGTTTGCGGAACCATTTAAAGTACAGAATTAGAGATATCGATACCTCAAATATGTGTATTTTAATTATCTTCAGATGGATTATTTGTATTTGTTACGAATGGTGGCCAATAACCTCTATTCATGGAACTTATTGCTCAATGCTCAACAGGAAATAATCCCCTCTCCAACTTGAACGCACAAATGACCAGTTGGAATGAGATGGTAACGTTTTTCGTCTGGAGTTCGGAATAGGAGTATGTGCGAAAATGGCAAGAGGCAGTGGCGGATCCGGGATTTCGCTTAGGGGGATCCGCGGCCGGAAAAGGTCCCAAATGGCTCTTGAAAGAATCCTAATTGCTTACAAAGGGACCCTTCGTGTATTTTTTTTCGTTTACCGTCCGATTTGCTCTGAAAGTGCCTCAAATGACTCGTCATACCGCCAGGTTGCGTCACGAGCAATCAATTTGAATACATATGTCAGGGCTGGTAAAAACGCCTTAGGTGGCGCCAACCAAATCTGGCATGGGGAAATTGGCTCCCAGTGACAAGTATCGACGGAAAATCACTGGTGAATAAAAAAATACTTAAAAGTTGGTTTAGAGCTGGTTAACCCGCGGGCTAATGGGTTTCGGGATTTGCCACGCCCTACTGGGAATTGTTTCAACCCCCCTTCTAACTCGACTTCAATTGGGACATAGACCAAAACCAAAACACTGATCGATAGGTCGTCATAAATCATTTAGAAACCATTTCTTATTTGTTTTGCTCAGTTCAAGATTAAGATCACCAGAGGTAATCAAAGATACAATTTCCAGTTCTAAGACCTCGCTCCAGAAACCCCCATACATCACGGGAACTGTGCTAGTTAGGAGCAAATGAAAAAAAAAATAGAAAGCTTGTTTAATTTGTAAACGACAATGGTCTTTATTTGAGATCAGGTCAATAGTTAAGGATATAGAGGTCATAAAAGTAAAAAATTCTGCAATTTTGCCAAAAATAATTTTTGCAAATAACTTTTTTACCTAACAAAGATAGCACAATACTGTTTAAACCATCGTGTTTGCTTTGTCAATGCGCTTTTAACCCTATTCCCTGCGGGCGGCTGAAATTACGTTAACCTGCGGGGGAAGCAGATTCTGCCCCCCAGAGGTCTCGATAACCGCTCGGCCGATTTTGATGGGACGAACATCATTCGATTCGTTGTGACAACATTTTTGGACATCGAAATTTCTTTTTTATTCAAAAATAGGGGCCGGGAAGCAACAAATATGCAACTTTTGGGTGTTCTTTGAAAGGTCATTGCGGCCATGTGATTCGACCAATTTGCATGCACGAAACGTTTTCGAGCTTCCAATGTCATGCTCTTCAATATATAAAAAGGGAACATCCCCCAAAAAAGAAATCATAGACTTACTCAGGGATGAAAAAATAAGGTGATTTTCTGATAAAAATATGTGCTGCTCGTGAATGTTTGGACGATAGGAAAGTCACATGTGGGCTTTGTTGCTGTAATTTGTTAAATGTAATATATTGCGCATAGGCGGATCCAGGTAAACAACGTGGGGGGGGACCATGTGTGGAACGCATTTTGTCATCTTACTAATTTGTAGTTGGGCCTAATTTGACAGTTATGCATTTCTCTTAACATAATTGATGACCACATACAAATCAAAATGGAAAATTTAGACATTTTTGGCCCTGGAGTAAAAAATACTCATATACTTTTTTCTAGACTCTTGAAGGTCATATTTTGGCGCAAACTTTATCCAGCAAGTTGGCACTTTTTACCACCCCTAACATATGGGGCATTCCACGACATTTCGACCATTTTTTATCCCAAATTACGCCCTCATCTCTCACTTTTTGTTCAAATTGGTTGTTATAGGTATCTTGGCGTCCTGAATCAGCTGTGGAAATATTAGCTCGATTGACCTCAGGTTAATCGAGTTATAGCCTCGGCATTTTGCAGGGTCACGTTGCAGAGGTGTTTTCGAAGCGAAAGACTGCATTTGACTTAACCAAATGCTAAAAATACTTGTATGGCTGAGTTCACAATTGTAAACGAAGTATTTTTTCTGATTTTTTTGTGCTTGACCTTGAATGACCTGACCACGTGACTTGTGGACCTTTTTTTCGATGACCTCGTGTGACCTCGGGTAACCTCTGATTTCAATTTTTTACCTCTTAAAAATTACTTGTCAATGTCTTGTCTACAATAGCATTAATAAAAAAACGTGCGTTTGCCTCTAATTTCCATATTTTCCATCTATATACGTGCGTGTTTCTAATTACCCCCAAGGGGGAGGGGTAACGGGCAAATATCTGCCAAGCTATGAGACCGATTTAAATGGGGTCTTCACCATTTGAGCTGACGTGGTCTAAGACGGTGCCGTATATAATTTTATACACTTTGGTCTAATCTGAGTGGACCAAATTGGACAAAAACCAACCTTAACCATTCGATCCAGCGTGGTTCAAAACGTTGTGGATAAGAGTTTTATCTACTTTGGTTTAATCTAAGTGGAAAAATAAGACCAACAAAGAAGTAAAAAAACGTTGCAGACGACGCCATTCTCAGAAACATATCAAACTGATTTTGGACAAGATCTTCACCATTCGATCCGGCTTGATCCAAAACAGTTGCCGGGTTGGAATTTTGACCGAGTTGGTTCAATTAAAGTGGACCAAATATGGACCGAAACCAACAACTTGTGGTTTGGTCCGATTTGGTCCACTAAATTCGACCAAAATGATTAAAATTCAATACGGCCCTGCTTTGGAACCAAGCCAGATGAATGTGAAAGATCGTGTCCAATCAGTCCCTAGTTCGGAGCATGACGTCATCTGCCAACGATTTTAGCGTTTTTTGGTCTAATTTGGTCCACTTAGATTGAATCAAATTAGATAAAACTGTTCAGCACAACGTTTTGAAACCACGTCGGATCGAATGGTGCAGATTCGAAACAAATTCAGTGCATTAGTTCCTGAGCATGACGTCATGCTGCAATGATTTAGCTTTTTGGGTCTAATTTGGTCCACTTAATTGAATCAAATTAGATAAAAACTGGTCCACCGCAACGTTTTCAACCACGCCGGAGTCAATGGTGAAGATTACGCCCAAATCGGGCTACATTAGGTTCGGAGGATGATGTCCGTGCTGCAACGATTTTTTAGTGGTTTGGGTGGTTTTGGGTCCAATTGGTCACTTAGTATAAAGGACCAAAGTCCAGTAGACTCTTAGAGGCCCCTTTTTGGACCAAGCCAGATCAATGGTTGAAAGATCGTGTCCAAATTGGAAAACATATGTTCGACATGACGTCATCTACAATGAGTTTGGGTTTTTGGCTGATTTGGTTCCAATTAGATTCAATCAAAGTTGATAGAACTCTTGAGAACTGTTTGACACCAACCAGATTGATTGAAGAAGACCTGTTCAAGTCGGTCCCATAGGTTCTGAGCATGAACGCCGTCTGCAACGATTGTTTGTCGTTTTGATCTAATTTGTCCACTAAGAATGAACCAAAGTAGATTAAATCTTTACCACAACGTTTGAACCACGTCGGATCGAAATGGAGACAATTCCGCCCAAATCGGTCCAATTGGTTCGGAGCATGATGTCGTCTGCAGCGATTGTTGGTGGTTTGGGTGGTTTTGGTCCCAATTTGCTTGGACTTCAGATTTAGACCAAAGTGCATTACAATTTTATGACGGGCACCGTCTGTAAGACCACTCAATCAAATGGTAAGACCCCGTCCAAATCGGTTCATAGCTTGGCGATATTTGCCCTACCCCTCCCCCTTGGGGTAATTCGAAAACACGCATCGTATATAGATGGAAAATATGCGAAATTAGAAGGAAAAACGCACCTTTTTTATTATATTTGCCATTGTTAGACAAGACATTGAACAAAGTATTTTGAGAGGTAAAAAATTGAAATCGAGGTTGTACCCGAGGTCACACGAGGTTCATCGAAAAAAAAGGGTCACAGGTCACATGGTTCAAGGTCATTCAAGGTTCACGCCAAAAAATCAAGAAAAATACTTTGTTTATTCCAGTGTGAACCTCAGCCATACCAAGTAGTTTTTAACATTTTGGTTAAGTCCAATTGCAGTCTTTCCGGCCCTCCGAAAACACCTCTGCATGTGACCCTCAAAATTGCCCTAGGCTATAACTCGATTAACCTGAGGCAGATCGACGCTACATATTTCCACCAGCTGGTTCAGGACCCAAGATAACCCATATACACCAATTTTGAACAAAAAGTGAGAGATGAGGGTGTTTTCGACTGGTCGAAATGTCGTGGAATGCCCTATATGTCAAAGGATCACGAAGACGTATAGAAAATACGACGTTTTTAAGTCGGTGTACCCTCTTGTTTTTTCGTTTACCGACCGATTTGCTCGCAAAGGGCCCCAAATGACTCGTCGTCACGCCAGCTTGCATCACAGTAGAGCAATTGTATATGCAATTTTTAAGAAAAATGTCATATTCGTCTCCATGACCTTGACGTTTGACCTATGGATGAAAATGCATTGACCGTGACGCAGCTGGCGTGACGGCGGGTCATTTGAGGCCCTTTGCGAGTAAATTGGACGGTGAACGAAACAAAATAGAGGTTACACCGTGTGGTGACATTTTGATGACTGTTAGAGGTCACACCAGGGTTGCCAGACTTTCGCTGAGTAAATATGCCAAACTTGGTGAGATTTAATGCCAAAAATGCCAACGAAACTTCATGAAAATATGCAAAATTTCTGGAATAAATGTGTCAAACTTTCGCTCCATTTTATCATAAATTCTCGACCTTAAAACCGGAAATATCAGTTTTGTTTAAGTTTTTGATAAAGTAGTTAAATCCAAGGCCCTATAAAAAGGTAGTCATCCGGCAATTTGACCGAATCCGACTCAGGGGTGGTGACGTCACTTGAATACCGATTTCCTTGCTTCCATACAAATCAATCAAAACATGCAATTTTTGGACCAGACTATAATATTATATATATATTTATATTATATATATATATATATATATAATATTATAATATTATATATATAGTATATAATTATATTATATATATATTATAATTCACTCCGGCGACTTACATAAAACAAGCGGCAAAAAGATCAACTCCAGGTCTATAAATATCATTTTGCTCTTCAGTTACTCTCATTTTAACAGCGAAGGAGTAAAGATCTCACTCCTTCGCTTATGTAAGGAACTTGTTTAGCAACACATATATAGCGGAATAATAATAGAGACATTGATGAAGAAGAATGCCCTGGATCCACGGTCCTGGCATTCATTTATATATAGAAAAAAGTTCAGAATTTGTGTCCGCACTTGTCCCCGGTGGTCGCGTATTACATGATGGCAGTAATACTGGTTAACAATGTGTAGCGAGCACCACAGCCAATATATATTGCTGCCCGTGTGGCTGTGCTCCGATACCCATGACGCATCGAGCCAGGATACAGTGGCATAACTGTTGGCTGGACTCGCCACCGTTAGTGACGAAGCCCTTTGCTCTGGGTTCTCTGCACCGGCCATCTCCGCACGGAGTGGGGTGGTCAGTTATCGAGACTAGACCAGGCCTATGCCGTAGCAAAACTCGCTCATAGGCTGGTTGACTCCGACCCGGTCACCTGCTCGCTCCTCCTCGCGTACCCTGGTTGCGTCGGTAGGGTATTACGTATGGTGAGGGCTCCCATACGATGAAACCCAACATAGGTGAATGGCCCTGATGTCGCCTGATTTCTATCGTGACCGGATCTATGTCGAAATGATGCCAGGATAATCACCGTGAGAGAGCGAACGGTCAAGCCTGCCGCCTTCGTGAAAGACGCTTTTCTGTGTGAGGGTATATTGACCACTATTCGGTGAGTCTGTGGCCGACCCGGGCTTCATCAAGAGCGACCAGTGCTCCGATTGCCGGCGGTGTGCCATTATCTCAGGGAGTAACTACTGCAGCGCTTATCGCGTAACGTCACGGTGATTTGTGACTCGTTGAGTACTGGACGCACCATCATGATTGGCACAAGAGATCGGGGTGTGGCCTGGAAACACTGCAAGCACTCGCTTCCATAGGCCCTGCGTTTCTGCTGTATCTGGCGAGAGACAGAATTGTGCTTCGCCAGTATGCTCTTCTTTAAACTTCATCTCACCCGAGCAGTATTCTCAGTCGCACCTTATCGGCCTAAGTGTAAAACTGCTCGCGTGGTTACACATGGTTCTGACATTGTATTTATAGTGACACCGTGGTCAGATAGATTATGCGTCCTGCCTCACTGTCTCGTGCGCGTCTGCGCTCTTAAAATGTGGTTCGCTCGTCTCGATATGAAGAGTCAAGTTGGTTTCCATCGAACCTTGACGTTCACCTATTAAATCATTGGAGAGAGAGCACCACAGATCATGGTCGTTTCTCTCTCGCGCCTAGCTCAGTGTTACAATGCTTGCATTGTATACAATTGATGAATGGTTTGACGGACCTCGGCACTGCCCTCTCATGCCAGAGATACGGCATGCTGCAGGAGCAGTCTGTCGAGTTACGTGAGCACATCTCTTTTAGAAATCAAATATGAACAATCCGGACACTATTGTTAGAGGATAAGACTATGCCGAGCGCCGAAAGGTCCGCCAAGACTCAGCATCTAAGACATGAGCCCTGTGTGTGCGCATAGACCACTGACTACACCGATCCAGAATACCAGCGAAATTCTGCAGCCCGGCATAAATATACTGAAGGAAAAAGTTGTACGTGCCCGTCATACCTGGACATGAACACTAGGGTGGGACGATAAAAACTTGCATATCTACTGGGTATGAGCACTTGCTCTGTAGCCTGTACATCACCAAAATCATAATAAAACTTGTTTTGTTTGATGTTTTCAGCTTGCGTGCTTGTATTATTTTAAGGCAAACAGCGCCCGGCGTTGCAGTCTCCTTTGGCCGCGCGGCGTTAGCCGCCGCAGCTAACACCAGGTAGCGGCTGCCCATGAGATCGAAAGACTGTATACACAGGAAAAGGGCGTATCTGGTGGCAACGCGTCCCATATATCACGTTAAATGGAATTTCCGCTATGGTCTGTGAGACGGATCGGACGGCACGACTCCTCACATGTTGCAGACATGTTGCAGTATTTCAGCGTTTGATTAAACCATTTGATACTGATGTAGAGCAGTTCCAGGGTGGTAAATTTTGCCTGTGCAATTATAAATCAATATATTATTTACGAAACCATTCACCGGTTACTGCACCAAGAACAGTTACGTCTCAGAATTTTGAGGGCGCTGGATGGCGATAGGCTGATTTACGTCTAACCTGTAATAGCTTGTTGCGCAGGCCCTGACCCTAAACCAGCCGATCGCGCAATTCCTGTTGTTCGGCAGAATTAAGAAGCGGAAGTTGTACGTGACCAGCTTACTAGACACGGTCCGTCCCACCTTCTGACGTGACTGAACTTGAACGCGACCGCTGCCACCGGCCGCATGTCATCCCAGCTAGGGGCAAATAGTGGGCGCCGAAGCGACTCGAACCCGGGCTGCCGCTCTCTGGTGAGGTCAAGAGCCCAGCGCTCTCCCTACTGAGCTACAGGATCGGAAATTCCTACCGAAACAAAATGAGTCTGTTTTCTTCGATCACTTTATGGTTCATAGTTAACCCTTTTTACCCTTTCACTCGTTATTCACTCGTATACCCTTTCACTCGTTTCATGTATTACACGTTCTGCCATCGTAATACATTCCCTTGAGCCGGTTTGTCTTGTTCCGGAGCAGTGTACGTACACTTCTCGGTGTCTCTAGTTCCCTTACTTCTGTGACGGTATATTATATCCAACCGCGCGGGAGCAGCACTATTGCATGCATCTCTGATCGACTGCAGCATTGTCAAGAAAGGAGAATGGCACGGCTTTCTGGACAGAAAAAAATGCGTCAGCAGAGGCAGAAGTGGGGAAACTAGAGGCAGAGAGAAATGCACTCCGGAACAAATCAAACTGGCTCAGGGGACTGTATGACGATGACAGAGCGTATAAAAATGAAACGAGTGGAATTTGGAAGGGTATATTGTCACTGAAACCTGAAACCGAAGTGGTATTTTGTTTATTTAGAAATGGTGGCGTTGTCCGGGGTCGATATTGTGAAAATCAGCAGCTAAACGTAAATCAGCCTTCGTCATCCATGCAGCGCCCTCCAAAGTCAGAGACGTAGGTAACTGTTCTTTTCGTCCCACCCTAATGGACACGGTCCGCCCCGCTCACTGACGTCACCTGACCTTGGATGCGACCGCTGCCACCGGCCGCAGGCCATCCCAGTCAGGAGCAAATAGCGAGCGTCGAAGCGACTCAAACCCGGGCTGCCACTACCGAGATAGGTCAGAAATCCAGCGCTCTCCCACTGAGCTACAGGGGCGGACAAACAAATTTAATTTAGGCCTATGGGGGCTGCAGGGATGACAACCCCCTGGGTAAACAAGTTTCGTGAGGGCAAAACGCCTCAAAACGCGGCAAAAATGCTGTATTTAGTGAAATATGCCAGAATAAAATAATTTTTATTTGGCTGCTATTTGCTGGAATGAAACTGTCAGAGTTTTTAAAAAATGCCAAGAATATGCCAATTTTGACCAGAATGCCAAGTGCTAAAAACGTACAGCCAAGCACCTAAAAATATGAAAAAATTGTGTTTTCTGGCCAAAAATATGCAAATATGGCAACCCTGGGTCAAACCGTGCGCCCTGTGGCAAAACTGATTGCATATTCGTGCATAACTCGACGAGATCTATACATATGCTTAGCTTGGTGCTAATCAAACTCGACGCTGAAAGAAAACACAAACACGACGTTAATTTGATGGACACTTAGGTCTGTAGGTAGGTACACAGGCGTGGTAGGATTATCGACCGGATATGTCGGGGTTAAATTAAATTTGGTGCGTAGCATGAGCCGTAATGCCTGTTTGAGAAGCTAAAGTATGCCTTGATAAATAAGTTAAACAATATTTGCAAGCGTCTGATTGACCTAGTAGAAAATGCTTAACAGAAAATATTAACTTTTTATATTATGTTTCTGCAATATCTTATGAAGCAAGTACGCCGTACATGTGTCGGCCGTATGTATATGTGTACGCCGTACATGTATGGTCCGAGCCCCCTCCTTGCGTGGGCCCGGGTCTCCTACTTGGACCCGGACCCTTCCTGTGTGGGCCCGAAACCCTCTTGCGTCGGCCGGGACCTGCGTGGACCCGTAACCCTCTTGCGTGGGCCAGGACCTGAGTGGGCCCGAAACCAACTTGCGTGGGCCCGGACCTGCGTAGGCCGGACCCCTCCTGCGTGAAACCGAACCTTTTAGGACCCGGACCCCTCCTGCGTGAATCCCGAACCCTCTTGCGTTGGCCCGGACCTGCGTGGGCCCGGGCATCCTACTTGGGGCCAGGACCCCTTCTGTGCGGGCCCGGACCTGCTTGACCCCGAAACCCTCTTGCATGGGCCCTAACCCGCGTGCGCTGGACCCTTCCTGCGTGAAACCAGAGTTTCCTGCGTTCCTGCCTGGTCCCGGACCTCCTGCGTGGGCCCGGACCAGGGGGTCCGCTCCGGCCTCTTCAACATTATACAAAAGGGAGACAATTATGAGCAACGTCCACAGCTTGGTCGTGTTCACGCATGCGCTCATGAGCCAGATTCTGCTGCTGATAGTTTTTCAGCTAATCAGCGTCAGCCATTCTCGACGCTCATTGGTCGATGGCTGATGACGCGTTGGTGGGTGAGAATCAGGGCAATAGAACAGAAAGCAGGTGAGAATAGCCGAACATCATTTGTTTACGTAACGTTAACTGCAAGGCGCCGCGCGGAGGTCAAGGGTTTCTAGGAGCTTTTCGTTTTTTTTTCTTCATAGTTTTAGAGAGCGTCGGTAATTATTGAAATGTGTATGTGAGAGCTCAATTAATTCTAATTCGATGGGATGCGATGTATTTACTATTTAGTGACCGCGCGGGGCGGCAGAGCCTATGGCAACATCACGTTACGTCGCGGACCGCGAATAATTATTTATTTATTGAATTACACTTATCAGATCGTTCCACTGTAGCAGGGCTATTATACGATCATTGTCATTACAAAATCAAAAATACACATACATAAGACTGTAAAATAAGCTGACACTACTAACACGTCATCTAAAATAGCTGACACTACTAACACGGTTACCTACGGTCACGACTCACGAGTGATCACGCCCGCGCAAGTTACCAATCCTAGTCTTGAACTGTGGCATAGCTAAGCTGGAGTGACCGTTGGCAATCACCGTTCGGTTGTACATTTCAGCGGCTCGGTACATGAAGCGTCGCTTTCCGTGGGTTGTTCCGACCACGTGTAAGGTCGGATGGTGATTGCCCAGTATTCACGCTCACATGTTGCGTAGTTGTGCATGATCCAGGAAGCGAAGCACGTCAGGCTTCTCGAAAGTAAGGATGCCGTGCATCAGGGTGAGGTCGAAATAGCATATCATATTAAGTGCACACAGCCATGCGAGATCACTGTTTTCACCGTTTGGATAATTTTGACTAGACACATTTAGACACATTTAGACACTAGACACATTTACACATTTACTAGACACATTTATCGGAAATATGGTCATATTTACGCCTGCCGGAGATAACCCTGGCTGCGAAGTTAAACACTCTCTGCAGTTTAGCTACGTTTGTGCGGCTAGCGCTACCGTACACTGTGCACATATCCACATGGGAGAGAACCAAGGCGTCAACAATCGTAGGAAGCACATTCAGTGGGATGATGTGTCTGATGTGCATGAGTCCGATGAGGATGCCGAAACAGTGCCTGACGATGTTGTTGATGTGTGCCTCCCATGAGAGTTCCGGGTCCATGACTACTCCAAGGTTTTTCACGGTTGTGGAAGGAAGGAAGTGCTTGGCCCATAAACTCGATTTGAGGTGGGTCTCTGATCTGAGCCAGCTGACGACAGTCACCGCACAGAAGGAGCTCTGTCTTGCTGGCGTTCACCATCATACCGTGCTGGGAGAACCAGGCGCACAGCATGTCCAGCATGTTCTCCAGAGACAGGCTTCAGCTCAGGTAGTCTGCTGCATGGACCAGTTATCGCCACCTGGGTGTCATCAGCATAGCGGACCGAGAATGTGCGGAAGCCGCTGCTACTACAGGGGATGTAACAGCTGATGCTATTACTGGCCACGTTGAACAACAGCGGCCCCAAGCAGGAGCCCTGGAAGGTGCCGATGTCAATGGCACGGGGCTCAGAGAGGACGTCATCCACACGAACGCGCTGCGTTTGACCTGTCAGGTAGCTCCTTATCCAACCTGTTGAGATCTGGAGCTGTTCGAGGCTGGTCAGCAGCGTCGCATGATCCACGACATCAAAGCAGTCACTTAGGTCTGTTAGAGTTAACAGGGTGATTTCAGAATGATTCATGCCCAAGAGGATTTGATCAGTCACGGATAAAAGAGCCGTGGTGGTGGAGTGGTGACGCGCCATCAAACCGTGCTGGTCCCGACTGAAAACCGTCCCGACTGAAAACCGTCCCGACTGAAAACCGTCCCGACTGAAAACCGTCCCGCTGAAAAAAAACCGTCCCGACTGAAAACCGGTCCCGACTGTAAAACCGTCCCGACTGAAAACCGTCCCGACTGAAAACCGTCCCGACTGAAAACCGTCCCGGCTGAAAACCGTCCCGACTGAAAACCGTCCCGGCTGAAAAGACAGTAATGATCAAGGTAGGCGGTGATCTGTTGATCGACTAGCTTTTCTACAATTTTGCAGATTACTGGGACGTTGGTGATGGGTCGGAAGTTGGAAGCCTGTGCGGAAGGGCGTTTTTTTTTAAATTTTAATGGGATCATCTATCGTTCGGTGAGGCTCGACGAGAAATGTATAATTACATAATTTCAATCAAATCAAAGAATATTTAGGGGTCCCGCAAGTCGGTCAAAGTTTCGCCTATGTAACATAATAGTATCTCTTTCGAATTTCGTGGTCGACGATGCATAATATTATTTTGAGGCAGTTAACTATCGTGTTTTTGGAACATCTGAAACCTCAGATCACAGAATGTAGTGGAACAACATTTTTTATCTCAAAATAGGCAGGATAATTCAACTGAATATAGAAAATCCTTTATTCGAGCATTCACTGAACCTGTCTGCAAAGCATCAACTCGACACTAAATTTGAACTGCAATGTGTTTTTTTACTCCTGATTGCAGGCTTTATCTGTGCATTCAACAAACTAAAATACGCGACAAAACATGGAAAGTAACATAGGTGAGATCAGCATTACCTACGTTCAGTTGGGTTTTGAGGGTGGACCCGGCGGTGGGCGACGATGATTTGGAGCGAACTTTTTTAAACGCATTCTTGATCTGGGCGGTTTAGAAACGTTTTTGATTCCTGACATCNCGCTGCCCATCATTGAAAATCTGGTGGCCCCCCCAGTGAAAATTCCTTACAGGAGGCCCTGCCTCTCAGGCAGCTTTTCCATGGATGTTAGGCTATTGACATCACGACCTGCAATACGTCGTGCAAAATTTAGTATTTTATCCGAGTAAAAACGATCACACGGATGCGGGTCATTGAGGTCGAGACGATTGTAATGTAACAACGGTGGCGACCGCAATATAAAAAGGGCGTCCAAACGCCCCCCCCCCCTCCCGGCAGGGCGCGGGTTTTAATGCGAATTTGATGTTAAACTGGTGCTTGTCACTTCACTGAAAAATAGGTGTCCGATACTGTCCAGACTTCCAAAACCAAAATGCATAATCCCTAGAATTATATAAGTTAAGGGCCAACAGCCTCCAAAAGGGAGGCCCCCTGAGCGCTCGGAAGGCCCCGTACGCGCTCAGGAGGCCCCCTGTAGATTGTCTTGCCCACGCCACCGAAAATAAATCCGCCGCCAACTGAGCGAAGTCGATCAGGTTTCTCGAGTAAGGATGCCGTGCAATCATGGTGAGGTCGACAAACATATATCAGGTGCATCACAGCCATGAGAGATCACTGATGAACATCGGAAATATGGTCATATGTTACGCCTGCCGGAGATAACCTGGCCGCGAAGTTAAGCATCTCTTTGCAGTTTTTGCTACGTTTGTGCGGCTACGCTACCGTAACACTGATGAACAATATCGACATGGGAGGAACCAAGGCGTCAACAATTTAGGAAGCACGTTCAGTGGGATGAATGGTGTCTGATGTGCAGAGTCGCGATGAGATTGCGAAACAGCGCTTGACGATGTTGTTAATGTGTGCCTCATGATAGTTCAGGTCCATGACTACTCCAAGGTTTTTCACGGTAGTGGATAAAGGAAGTACTTGGCCCTAAACTTGATTTGAGGTGGGTCTTCTGATCTGACAGCGCAGCTGACGACGGTCACCGCACAGAGGAGCTCTGTCTTGCTGGCGTTCACATCATAACCGTGCTGGGAGAACAGGGTGCACATTGCATGTCAGCATGTTCTCCAGAGCAAGTTTCAGCTCAGGTAGTCGCTGCGTGGACCAGTTATGCGCAACCTGGGTGTCCATCAGGCATAGCGGACGAGAAGGTGCGGAAAGCCGCCTGATGCTGGAGGGGATGTAACAGCTGATGCTATTACTGACACGTTGAACAACAGTGGGCCCAGGCTAGGAGCCCTGGAAGGTGCGATGTCAATGGCATGGGGCTAGAGAGGACGTCGCCCACACGAACGCGCTGCGTGTGACCTGTCAGGTAGCTTTTCATCCAACTTGTTGAGATCTGGAGCTGTTCGAGGCTGGTCAGCAGTGTCGCATGATCCACGACATCAAAGCAGCGACTTAGGTCTATTAGAGTTTAATAGGAGTGGTTTCAGCATGATCCATGCCCAAGAGGATTTTGATCAGTCATGGATAAAGAGCCGTGGTGGTGGAGTGGAACGCGCCATAAAACCGTGCTGGTCCCGGCTGAAAAGACTGTAGTGTTAAGGTAGGCGGTGGATCTGTTGGTGGAACTAGCGTTTTCTAACAATTTGCAGATTTCTGGGACGTTGGTGATGGGTCGGAAGTTGGATGCTGTGCGGGGTCACCTTTCTTATGAAGAGGGATGACAATGGCGTACTTCCAGCTAGCAGGGATAGACTCTGATACTATGCTGGTGTTAATGATGCGCAGTAAGAAATGACCGATGCGATGAAAACAAAGCTTAAAAATAAAGCTTAAAAATAAAAAATATAAATGTTATATAATTTTGTATCAACTTTTCTGTGACAAGAAGTGCAAACCAGCCTTCCGGCCGTTCTGAATTCACCATTTGATTCAGCCGTCCTTTTCCGATTTCCAGAATATATGAACAGAACATATCTGTGACGGCAAGCTTCGGTGGCACACCTCCTGCGCCAAACTTACTCTAGCCGAGGCGCACGGTCTGCCCGTCTGGCACTGGCCCGAGTGCCTCGGCCGCCCGGCACCTGCCATTGACCTCTATAGGACCTCTATAGACCTCTACCTATATATGTCAATGGCACCTGCTCTCGCGCCCCTCATCCAGCCCTCGGATGGCCCAGATAGTGGTATCTCGGAGGGTCTGGCCAGGCTCCGGTCGAGCACCAGGGTGATTGCCCGGATACCCAAGGCGGCGAGACTACTGGTGGCAGATGCCCTAGCCCTTCGGCTCAACGAGGCGGGTAGATTGAGGGTAGATTGAGGGCCTGAAGGGCCCTCAATCTACCTGAGGTGCCCTCTGTCGGTATAAGGGGGCCTCGGTCGGGCCGGAGGAGGCCCTTGGTCGGCATGAGGGTCTCTTTGTCGGCCTGAGGGGCCCTCGGTCGGTCTGAGAGGTCCTCTGTCGGTCTGAGGGCACTGAGGAGCCCTTTTTCGGTTCTGAGGGGCCCTCTCTCTGTCTGAGGGGGCCCTCTGTCGGTCTGAGGGGCCTTTGTAGTTTAATTACTGTTGAATAAATCCTATGATTGATATGCCTAAATAACTTTTAAGATCACATAAACAGAACAAAAATACAACATCGCCCAATCCCTCAACCTATCTTAGCCAAATCATATCAACATTGTCACAATCATGCAAATAGTCGCCGCTTTGTTTACGTTTTGAAGCTCACGGCGCTCATGGGTTTCAGAGACACCCAGTGACGTCACTCAAGGATCGTGGCTAGTCAAAAGGCTTCCCTATGACCCGCAATACGGATGGAACCCCCTGCGTTTACGTTGGTATGCTTAGTTTCAACATAGGATATATTTCACCACACATTTTGTCGTTAAACGAATGATGAAGTTTAGGTAGTTTACTCGGCTACTCCAAAGTGCGCACGCTGCTTGGGCGACGTTGCCCTGACTTTGATTCATTTTTTTGTCACATAGCAACAGTTGAACGCCAAAACAAATGCTACCACTCGATGCGTCCGGTCAATTCTGCAAAGAATTCCGTCTCTATCGGCTTCAAAATTGAAGTTTCATTTTTCAAAATAAGAGACGTTTTGAAGGCGATCCGTCCCATAGTGCAGTGGGCGGATTGACCGTTCCAGCACGACACGGGTCCAAAAATAATTGATCGGAAATGCTATGAATCCTTTACCACTGTGTTCGTAATTATTCAAACCGCATTGTTCTTAGATTTGTTATTAAATGCGGGTGGTATTTCATGGCAAACATACTACGACATAAAGTTAGACTATCGGGTCATGTCGGCCGGATCCGCCCTCCGCACATTTTGGCAGTGTGTCTTTAGAGCAAGAGAACGTGCCAAATTTGAGAATTAAATGTACTTTATATACGCCGACAGATAATTCTGAATCTGGGGAACATAATGAACCCAAAATAAATGGCAATCACACAATTACTGATCCTATAAATATTAAATGTACTCCAAATTATTATAGACAAATGTTTGATAGACTATCGAACAAATATTTGAAGAGAAATTTGAAAATGTACCCCGAACACCTCGGCAAAAATCACACCACATGTCTGTGAGACTGTGCACTCCATGTTCCACTGCGATTTTTTCGCTACTTTGTGCGCGGCAGGTCGATAAATATTCGCATTTCGCAAACTACCTGAGTGCAATTGCAATTTACGCTCACTGCGTGATTAGCCAGCTTGTTTTGGTTATCCAATTTTTGGTGATGCTTCCCCAATTCCATTCCTTTTTCTCTTTCTAATGCATATATATTCTCAAAATCACCATCTCAAACTCCTCCCCCCCCCCAGGCCCCAACGGTGAGAGGGATGGGAAGGACTTTCCCTGTCCTCTCGCAACTTATCAATGCGCGTTCAGTCCTGCAGCAGCCCGCACCTAAAAAACAGTGAGCGCAATGGCTCACCTTTGTTACGCAATGGCTCGCTTTTGTTCTTTGTTACGCCCGTTTGTTATTTTTGCGTTAGTATGCGAGTTTATGAATACTACGCGTGTGTATAAAGTCTAAAACAATCGACGGGATATCCAATAGCCAAGCGAATTACTACGGAATAATATAAGAACATAATTTGTTCTCAGTTACCAGGTCCCAGCTCTGGCATTCCACGACAAATCGACCAAAAATAATTACATTTTACAACCTCATATTTTTGAAATTTTTGAAAATGGGTGTGCAGGGTAATCTCGGGCGCTTAACCCAGCTACGCAATGGGCACATAAATAAATGCATTGTAAAACACGAGAGCGGACCCACCGAACAATAGGTGGCCGGGATGTCTGAGCCCCTGAGGTATTGTGCCCAAATCATGGAAGAATACATTGATACAGAAACCATTTGGTAATCATTGTTTGTTTTATAGTTATAACAATGGGAACAAGGGCTAATCAATTTTGTGAAACCCTGTATATATATATATATATATATATATATATATATATATATATATATATATATATATATATATATATATAATATATATGCTGCTTTCTTAATTTTATGTACCGGACGTAAAGTCGCTGAAGGAGAAAAGGTACCCAAAGTTTCAGTGCACGTCACTATCGTGGTCTTTTAGTCATTATGAAAATACGTCAGGGGAGATATTTCCGCCCCAGGTTAATGTCAGGTTAAATTGTCGTTTTACTAAGTACGGGTTCATTTTAGAGGGGCCTACTTTTTCAGGCTTGTGGCTACCCGACCCGACCCGCAAGCCCCTTCAACTACCCACCACTACCCACATGAGCATATAGGCTGCCAGCTACCCGCAAGTACCCAAAAAGCAAATCTAGCATAATGATGTCTGCCATTTAATAACGCATTTTTAATGCTAAACTGCTTTGTGTTGATCTCTGTTCACTGAGGTGCATATCTTTGTTAAAGCAGCCCAATGCCCATGAAAATTCCTGTTTTTATATTATTTTAAATTAATGTAAATTGTGCTACCCGCCAACTACCCACTTCATCCAAATGATCGCTTGTACTACCCGCTATTACCCACGTGGGTAGTAACTACCCACATCTGGTGGGTAAGTGGGTAGAAAAGTGGCACCTCTAGTTCCATTCCAAGTTATAAGGTCTTCGGGCCTTCTGGAGGATGCAGACCGGCCAAAAACGTTGGTTAGAGGGGCCGTCCGACAGGGGTTCAAAAGTCAAGAGATATCATCCGGTTTTGCATTATTAATTGATTAAAAAAATACTTTCACTTGCACATGTGGCCTATAATTTATTTTAAAATATGCTCATTTTCAGCCGATTTCGGTGATCTCGGTTAAGCCATGGCGCTGATAAGCTCCCCTTACATCCGTTCCGTTTGCCCCCTCCCCCAATCGTTTAAAAAATCGACACCGCTTAATTTGGAAGTCAAAATGCTTCCGCAGGCAGTATAGGTGCTTTGCTTTGGAACTAGCGGAACCTTCGGTGGCAATCAACTACCACCTTCCCATGGTGCAGTACCGGCTGATCGCCGAGCTGTGAAAACAAGCAGCGGACTGAAAAAGCTGTTTTATGATGGGAATAAGCACACGGTGCACTAAAAACGGTCCGTATGTTCTATTTTGCTAGGTTGTGTGTGGCTATACGATGTCGCAAAGGCCAAATGTGTGACCCTACATATGATTGACTGATCGGTTGACATTAATCGGCTGCCGCGATGAGGAACTGATTATATGCAAATCACGGTCACCTGCGACCTATTATCAGTGAAGAACGTGGAGTTGAAGCCGTGTCAGGCAGAGGCTCCTCCGTGGTGGTCCCCTGTCCTGATAACCACCCGCTGAATGGTGGGGAAGGAGGGGGGGGGGCATCCATGAAAACTGTGTCACGACCAGTTCAGTCGATCGCTCTCGGGCGCACGGTTGACTTAGACCGCACCGGGATGGAAAATACTCTTATCTCATCAGGCCATCAAACCCGGCAGCGTTGGGCACCTCTGTTCCGGGTTCGTTCAGCGAGAAGTAGGTTAATTAGCTTCGAAAGAATAGGAAAACAAGGGGGACTATGCATTCCGGCCCGGGAAGCACTTGAACGGTGCAGATCGTTTTCACCGTGGAAGAGAAATGGACGCGAAACTCCGGTGCTCCAGGACCGTCATCGTGCTGGTGAGTAGTGTTTGGGAATATCAAATTAATACATAAGGTAGACAATTTGATTCAGACGGTAAACTTCCCGCAGTCGCAGCTCAAGTCAATGTTATTGTCCTTAACCCTATTCCTTGCGGGCGGCCAGAATTACGTTAAACTGCGTAGGAGGGGGGCAGATTCTCCCCCCCCAGAGATCTCGAGAACCGCTCGGCCGATTTCGATGGAACGAACACCATTATATTCGTTGTGACGATTTTTTTTGGGGGGGACCCCAAAATTGTTTTTTTGTTTAAAAATGGGGGGCCAGGGGGCAAAAAATACGACCATTTTGTGTGTTTTTTTCAAGGTCATTGTGGCCACGTGATCCGACCAATTTTCATGCAGAAAACATTTTTGAGCTTCCAATGTCATGTTCTTCAATGTGTGAAAGGGACAAGTACAATCATGAAAAATCATAGGCGTACTCAGGAATAAAAAATGTGATGATTTTTTATAAAAAATGTGCTTTTTCTGAGTGTTTGGGACGTGGGAACGTCACATGTGGGATTTGTTACTGTAATTTGTTAAATGTAACAAATTTTGCATACGCGGATTCAGGTAAACAACGTGGGGGCACCATTTGCGGAACGCCTTTTATCATTTCGCTTATTTTAAGTTGGGCCTAAATTGACGGAGGATATCGCCTCTCATTGTATGTAACTGAGAGCGCCTCTGCCCCAAAAATATGTATAATCCAATTATGTATGATGTATTAAAGCAGAGACTTAGTTTCTGACGCTTTTATTCCACTGCAAACTACGAAAGGAAGTATGCGACCGCACAACCGCAATTCGTAACCACCTCTCCAAAAACATGACCCTGGAGCCGCCTCTGCTGAGGCCGATTTTTTCCAACATTTTGACAGAACACGCATCATTCATATTTAGGAAAAGTCCGAAAGTTTCAAGACGATAGACGTAACGGTTCAGAAGCAGAGGGCAAAAAACTACCGGGGGCAGAATCTGCCCGCAGGGAATAGGGTTAATAAAGGGAGGGTTGCGAACAGCGGAGTCGAAGTCAAAGTTAGAGTCGGAGTCGGAGTTGGTCGGAGTCGGCAGCTTAGGCCGGAGTCGGAGTCGGAGTCGGAGTCGACTTTTCGGCAATTGGCAATTACGTTAATCTGTAGAATAGTCGTCGACTTGGGGACATTAACTTTACACCCCTTTCGAAATAAAATGAGAGAAAAAATATATAGTTTATTCATCTAGCGGTAGGTTTTTGTCTGATAGAGATAGGGCAAAAAAGTAAATGTCGTCGATGATTGGGGTTTTGGTATAGCACCGACTCTTATGGTTGCACGGAGCCCATTTTAACGTTATCCTGCTCGCTTCGTCAGGGAGACTCAAATCATACCATGGTTGATGGTGACCAGGCTACCATATGTAAAATTAAAAAGTTAACCTCAGGCAGGTACTCGTCTAGCATGTTAAATGGGGGAAGGCAAATCCCCCTAGTCACATATCTAGTCCCCCCAAGCTAAGCTGAAATTTGGCCACTGAGGGGGGACAGTGAGACCGGCGCCAGCAGTCCACAATGCATGACTGACGCTTGTGTTGTCTTGAGCGGCAACAGCGTGAGCCAACCAATATATTTTTGACATTTTGTAACATTACACTTGTTTTGTATTATTTGGCGATAGATTGTTTTGACTTTTAGCAGTATCGTTTCATATGCATATTACCAGTAAGACGCCTTAAACGGCGAAGGACGAGCGAGTCCGAATAAATCCGCGTCAATTTATCACCCGTCCAACGGAGGTTCCGTCCCTTGTGGCAAAGGCATGCCATTTGACATTATTTTCGCTGTGTTGTTTTGCCGTCGAAATAGATTCCGAACTAAATCGATCTTTAAACTAAATAGGTTTTGAAGCGTTAATTTTAAATTTGCAATTAATAAGCTTGATGTTTGTAGGCAAAATTCAATTTTTGGGTGGGTATTAAGATGGTTGATTGCGCTTTACAAGCGCCATCATTTTTATCGTCTAGCACCCTTTGGTTTTGAAGCTACGGCGGTGTAATTAAGGAAATATTATAAAATCGTCAATGAAAATATTACAGACAGATTTTAACAGTGAAATATGCATGCATAACCTGATTTTTGAAATGCATTTTAGAGACGGTACATTGGTGCTACAGATTGGTGTTTGTTTCATCGCTTCACTGTCCCATAGGCGCTGAGCACTGATTTTAAGTTGTGGAGACGTCATAAAACTATGGAAATTTTGCGCTTGTATAGCCAGTAACTTTGGCACGTACGCACGCGCTGCTGATTCGACAACAATAGTGCATACGCCGGGCGGATCGTTTCTCTAACGATCTGTGTTTTGCCGTGTCTTTGCGACTTTTGGTTGCCGGAGATTAGGTCCGGTATTGCAACGATGTTTTGCAGGTAATTTTGTGGTACGGAACAGGGGTGGCACGTGCGCACGTGCAGTGTTGACCCAGAGTTTTACCTGTGCAACATTGCCAGTGGTGTGGATCTCCAGCCTCACACAAAATTTTAGCTTTATAGGTCCAGCCGTTTCTCAGCTACAGCAGGAATAAACTTTTCTGAACACCCCTGACGCGGCACGAATCACGCGCCGTGCTGACCCATCACATGAGAAACATGTAAATAATCATAAGTATCATTGCATGGGGCTATCATACTGGCGAGACCGCTTGTCAATCGGATGCGGGTTTCAAAAGATATATGCTGTCTGACCAGCGTCCGCGGTCTGGCCGGGCGGGCCCGCCGGGTCGGCCGCTTATATGTGAGAAAATCCGGTATTCAATGAGGACTTCGTTCCGGCTTTCGCGCTCGCTCGTAATAAACTGCCGTTTCATTATCTCCCGAGTATGTGATGACTGTGAGGTTTCCCAGAGGTAAGCACTAAGTAGTGAGCCAAAACCTATAAATAAATGATGTCCCAAATCCGGCCCGACCGGCGTATGCCTGCAACGCACGACGTGAGACACAAAAACGTTCGTTTCATAAATCATACACGTATATTAATATGAATGAAACACGTATCTATAATGAACGCTCATTTTTCGTTGCACTGCAAACAATAATCAGAGTGCTGGAGCTTGCGTTAACCCACCATTGACCGGGGGGATATTGCTCCCATTACGAACTTTCGCGATAGCTCAAAACGCAATAGCGCTATCAACATTTAACTTTGAGAACCTTCTTCCACATTAATCTTACATCTTCTGTGCGAAAATCAAGCAATTGCGTTGATTTTTTGTTTAGACATAGCAAATTTAGTGACGTCACTACACACAAGTTCGACGATAAAATCGGCTAAACTTTACCAGACCACCGTACAAAAGCCACTTTTTGAAGAAGAAAAAAACGCAATAATAAACGTCAAATATAGCAAATCGCATGGCCTACAAAATGGGTATCTCGGATGTGTAAAGATGTTGTTTTTGCCCCCTCCCCCACACAAATTCAAGAAACGATTTGTTTTCGGAAAATGGATCTTAAAGGGATTATACGGGTTTCCTTCCTGAACGGAAATGCACTCTTTTGCGGTTGTATGAGCTTAAAACCGTATAGGACATATGAAAAGGCACCTCAATGATCATTTAGTCGATTATTTCGCAATAATCAATAAATAATTACAAAAATGATCACGAGGGAAAATCTGATTCATACATACCATATACTGGATTTAATACTAGGTGTCATGGAACGTGGCCTATGTTTAAAACAAATTTTGACTTTTTAAGAATTGTTAATATTTTCATAAATCAGAGATACAGGGTGTTTTTCATAAACAAAAAGGCACCCCTATGTCTTCGATCATATGCTACCTCACAACTTTACCCGAGAGAAACACCAGCATAAATAAAAACCATTCGAAGGAGCGAACAATTTACGTTAAGACCACCATAAAAATATATCGTTAGATATTCATAATGTGCCTACACGATAGCCGAAAGAAAAAGCTTGTCTCAAACTCGAGTGAAACGAATTTCGGGATTTAAGAAAGCGCATTAACGGTTTTCCATACAACGAACCATAAATCAAGATCTTGAACAGAGGATCCACTGTCCAGTTAAGGACGCGCAAGTTCGTTGCCCGAATTACATCTGCATTGTTGCACCCACTTAGATTGTTTGCCAACCTTACACCATGTCAACGGCTCGAAACGTCAGAGAATTTCTGAAGAATCACGTCCCGGTTACATTCGAGCCGGAAGCCTGGCCGACAAAATGTCCAGACTTGAGGGGTCCTCTTGATTTTCGTCTGGGGATAGTTGAGAGATTTTTTAAGGAGAAAAAGATCCACGACGTCGAAGAAGCTGAAGGAAGCTGCTCAGGGGACCTGCTGGACAAAGCTTTCCCACAGAGGCAAGTTCAGCGAGTGCCGTCAGTGGGTGCCGTCCGAAGCGTATCCAAGCGTGGGTCCATAGTGTGGAGCTCAAAATTTTTGAGCGCAGACTGTGGAACTTGTGTGTGCACAATTTCTCCACGTTGAATTTGGATGTGTTCTATGTTTTTAATTCATCTTCCACGAATGAGAGAGCCTGAGTCTCCGAAGTTTTGTGTTGGACAACTTGCAGAATACTTAGTTGTAATAACAAGCTGCCGTACGACTTATTTTCGTTTCACCTTGGTTGGCGACAACATATTTATTTTGACGTCGTGTAGCACCAATTAATTGCTATTCGAGATATATTTAATGATGGTCTGAAAAAGGAAATTGTCCGCCTCTTTTTGAAATGGTATGCTTGGGTTTTTTCTTTCATGCCAAAAATGTGGCAGATATGAATCGAGGGACTTAGGGGTGACATTTTTTAAATGAAACAACGCCTGTATGTCATTTTTTTCGGTCGATTTTTTGTCGTTTTAAGGGGCATGCACGAATTGCCCTCCTGACATCCCCCTTGAACACCCAAACTATTTTTTTGAAAATATTAATCCTGGCTAGTGACTTGGTTGCCGGAAAGGCACGATCACGGCGGGAGCGGCGCCACTGCTGGGCCAGCTGTCGCATCTCCAATCAATCATCATAATCATCATCATTTATTTCTTTAAATACGCTCCACTCAACGTTGCTTTTAAGTCTTCGCGGTCAAAGATTACAGGCGTCCACATTCGTCAAATATAAACCACATGAGGAATACAATTGTAGAGGTGCTTCAAATCATTACGATCGCAACATTTCTGTGTAGATAGTCTTCTTCACTGGTCCTGATTTGAGTAGCCACTGTCTGGCTGATTCTACGGCATTTTTCGGTGGTCCTAAGCTTCCTGACTTCATATGGGCGCGTTGGTTCAATGATAACTGGCGGCACGGAAAAGAAAAGAACAGAAAAAACGAGCATACTCATTCTTACCCTTACCTGTAATACATGGGGACAGGATCCCAGGAGCAGCAGCAGCTTCCAGCAAAGTCGAGCCTGGAACGAGCTTGGGGCTGAAGCCAGATTTGAGATGTTGGCGAGCATGGGCTGGAGACGGCTGGCTACGCTTCGCCGCTCGGTGCTCGTTTCGCGGGTTTCCGCGCCTGCAGGCGAGCGCGGCCTGAGCTGTGACGCGCGGCCCCGGCACGCCGCGCCCCCTGCTCAGGGAGCGGCGGTAAGCATTGTTCTCCACATAGCCGTTTTTTGACGATGGCTTAATTTTGCGTCGAATTGTTTTAAAACATTTTAAAATGTTTTAAAACATTTCGCGCAAAATAAGCCATCGTGAAAACGGCTAATGTTGAAAATAAATATAAACGAGCAAAAAGTTCACATTGCAGATATCGATTTCTAGGATGTGGTTGGAGGAGGGATAAAGGCCGAGTCGAAGTTGGAGTCAGAGTCGGAGTCGATTTTAGCAGGCTACTTTAGCAGTCAGACTTTAGCGGAGTCGACTTTAGCAGTCAGAGTCGGAGTCGGAGTTGCTAAAGCTCTGTCGACTCCGCAAGCCTGCTTCAAGTACAGAGACATTCATAATGTATTTGAAGTTACGTGCATGGTGGAAAGGCAAATGAAGATTCGATGGATGGATGGATGGATTCGTTCCTCACGAATTTGTATGAAGTCATGTTCTTTAGTGCTAGGGTAATGTTCATTTATTTCATTTCGTTATTGTTATACGTTTAAAAGACATTTGAAATAAGTGGTTTGGCTCGTCTTTCTTTGAAAGATATGTACTTAAATACAAACAAATACCATTTTTAAAGCTGAATACAAGTGCTCATATTTTAATAAGCACATATCTTTCGCAAAGTCGCTTTTGAATAAAACAATATGCTTTTGCCTTTTGTAATCACCAGACACCAATATTTAACAATATAGCTCTTAAAGCTGAAGTGTAGAGTCATTCAGCATTTTTTTTTATTAATTAAACGTGATCTTAAACACCAACATCACTGAAAAATAGAAACGATATTCTGAGCACGAATGTTTACGTCAATTCATTTAAACGTGACCTGCCGTGTAATTTATTTCATCGTATTCTACAACTTGTGACATTATTTACGCCACATATATTTTTAGCCGATATAAAATTCCCTTGATGTATTTACAATAGACGCTCAATCGCACCGATAACGTGTTTTTTAGTACGGTTCCAAATATTTTTATTCATAAAACTACAACATTGTCCTGGGCTGGCCCCAGTCAATGACAACGTTACACGGTAATTGTTACTTAAAACCAACAAGCATTACCTAAGGCAAACTGAGTCACTATGCCCTCTTTTTTCAGCTGGCGATTGTTTTGCCATCTTCGGCATCAGCTGGAGGGAGTACCCCAGTGCAGTTCCACAACGGCTCCCACATGTACGACTATCTGTACGGTCGGAGGACGCCAGATGAACGTCAGGTTGAGGGAGATCCGTGGGCACAGCTGATAGACATGTTCAACGCCGTGGTGTACAATAAAGGACGTAAGTGCATACCTACAGCAACTCGCACGCTTTGTGATCGGAAAGGCAATTCAAGAAAGTGTGGAAATCTGTCACGGACGAATCATTTGTGGATGTATGAACGAATAACCAAATTCTACCAGCTGTGCAAGTGGGGATTTGACTTTGAGGCTTGGAGAAACGGGCTCCTAGAAATTACACGCTAGTAATTGCATGATTATTTCCATAAACGTAGAGTTCAGTGCATAACAAATGAGCTGTCAACTTTTTTGACACCATCTGTCGGTGCTGCACGCAATGAAATCCAATGAAACTTTGTATGCCCTCGCCTCTGACACCGTGGGCGAGGGCTAAAGTAACTGCATTGGATCCCACTACTTGCAGCACCGACAGGTGGTGTTGATAAATGGACAGAACATATTTTCTGCACTGTACATAGGAATACAGATTAGGTTTTATTTCTAATCAAAATAATGTTCTTAGTCACCACCAACCCACAATTGCATGTGATTGCTCAAAACACTTGAAACACAATGGAAACAGATGGCTCGTCGTTTACAGCAGATGTTCAACAGATCGATTGTTTAGACGCGTTCCATTGTTGTGCTAACGACCGATTAAACGGCAACTTAAGCTACCCTGCCTTCAAACTTGACTTTTACGACTACAAAAGAACGTCGTGCATTTGACTCAAGACAATCAAGACATTGTTACTGAAGTGCATTTCAGAATCTAGTGTAGGATGACTATCACAATATTGCCCCCCCCCCCCACCGACGTATTTTAGAATATTTGAGCAAAGGAAATCAAATTAGTTGTACTATATCCAGTAAGATTGGTGTCCATTGTAGTTTAATGTTAATATTAACTTAGCCTGTTGCAAAGCAAACTCATTAGGCACAAGTTTATCTGAGCTTTCCTTGAATATCAAATTACATGCAATTATTACGAGCGAGCGCGAAGCGCGGAGCGAGTCCTCATTGAATGAAGCTACTCTTATGGCATCTCCTCCATTTCACTGCTTCGCTTATTCATAATGTCATGTCCAGCTACGCAAAGTTTCCCACGTATAGTTGATTTAATTGAAAAATATATATTTATAATTCGACGATGTGCATAATACAGATTGTGAATGTAGAGCATAACACTATGAATGTAAAGCATTATGAATGCAGAACGCGACATTATGAATGTAGAAAACTTTGTTCGGCTTAACTACCTCCCGCAATGGAAGCCCTCGTTCACTGTTGATAACACCTGACAAATGGATGCCCGAACCCGAACCTGATGATGCCCGAACCTGACGCATGATCTTGACCCTCAGGTGAAGGTCACACGAAGCCGCAAAGTCATCGCGTCCGCCGACAGACCTACTCCAGACAAGCCAGTGTGTACGGCCAGCCTCGCCATGACGCCAGAGATCTGGGCGGCGCCTTCCGTCACCGGCGTCAGGATGACGGCTACCGTCGTCAGGATGACGGAGTGACGGAGGAAGCGACGAGAGAAGAGGAGAGGGAGGAGGAGAAGGAGGAGGAGAGGGAGGAGGAGAAGGAGGAGGAGGAGGAAAGTGTGACCTTCTTGAGCGACATCGCGTTCGGGTTTACCATGTTGTCGCTCGATATACCGTTTACCGGCATTGAAATACCGATGTTTGACTATAACTCCCGTAATTATTACAATTGAGAGTCGTTGCCTGTGTAGAGTGACAAGGCAAACGTGTTTGCTTTGAGTAAGGGCTCAGTGAGCTCAGAAAGCTCTTACGTGTGCCACACATCCGTCTTTCATGATACAGATGTCAGGCAAATGCGATGCGAACAATGCAATGCTAGTAGTTAGCAATCTCTCAGGAATCACATGTTGTGTGTCAGATCTTTCGTCTTTAGTTTATGCCAGTTTCTGTGCCTTGTCGTGGTGAATCAATTAGCATACATAACTTAATATTTTGTACTCATTGAATGTTGTACTTTTATAAAGCCGTTTAAAATACAATAGCTTAACGCCATAATCGCTGCTACCGTATCACACCATAATACCATTTACCAGGACACTGCGGGGTACGGGGAAGCAAAGAAACTACTGTCGAACACTTTGGATGCATCTAGTGCCATTCAGACGTACTCCGTCACTAATTCTATTAAATCCAGTGAGTCAACTGCCATCTAAGCCACTGCCACTTATATTCGCCGACCCGCAGTCCTCTCCCTCAGCCCCCTGGCTCAGAGTTCATCATGGGCCGGGCTGGCCCATGGGCCATGGGCTGGCCCTGGACTGGGCCTTAACTTTAAACAAATCACTGGGCTCTCTACGGGCCTGGGCTGAGAATGTTGAGAGTAATGCGCGCGCCGAGCAAGCCAGGTCAGAGCTTAACAAATATGTTAACCAGCGTCCAGCAGTTAAAGAGACTGTCCCACTTACATAATAATTTGAGTTGAGATAGCCATTTGGCGTGCTTGCATTGAAATTATGTATGGTATAGTTAAAACAACCACTGAGGTCGAAATCACCAAATGAAATTCGAGTTTGATTTTTGCAATCTGTAACATCGGCCAGCCCCAATGTATTTGAATAGTGGTCGCGTGAGCCGAGTCGTAATCTCTCTTTACTAAATGTTGATTACAGTCGACTTGTTTTACCTTTTGCCATACATTAGCATAACAGTATCCTACTATACAGCGTGAAGGTTTTCTTTTTTCCCAAAAATTCCTTCATATGACGTCAATCAGCCCAAATATTAGAACCTTGATTTTTTTATTAAATTGAGCACTGTTCGTGAGAAACAAATGTCATAATCGTGTTCAGCAGCATTCACTTCATATTTGCACCACAAACGATGTACATTTGACACATTTTTTGAAGGTGGGACAGTCCCTTTAACTTCGACAGCAACACACAGGTGAGTGGTATCATTTCACATTTATAGTATACAAGTAAATATGCTAGGGTGATTATTGTAAACTTAGTGAAAATAATTATATGCTTAATCTGAATAGACCGGACCGGGCATGGGCCTCATTGTTATGAATTTGAGTTTCGATTGGGCCTGGTCTGGGCCTGGGCCTGGTGTTCATAGGTCTGGGCCGGGCTGGGCTGGGGGTTGGTGGGTCGTGACGAACACTGCCTTGGCCCCTCCCCCACCAGAGTGCAGGTACGGGGGTGCAGCAGGCGTCAGCCGGCGCACAAAAGCTGCCCTCTCAGCGGGTCGCCGCGGCGCGCCGCCGCCCCCAAACAGTCTCCGCTGGCCTCCACTGTTCTCCCGGCGGTTTGTTTCGCCGTGTGCGTCGTTAACGTCGTCGGCCAAAGCGCGCCGGCGACCGCTCGTTGTGAGAAAACAAACGCTGGCGCCGGCGAGCCTCGTTAGGCGGCCAAACTTTGCCGCGCGCCGTGAATGCCGCCGCTGTGTCGGATCGCGTTCGCGGCACCGCCTCGTTAAGCGTGACGTCACGGCGCGCGCCGGGCGCCGCTTTTTGAAACATGCGCGCCATTCTCTCGCCTGCTGCGATAATAAACGCCGCGAGCGCTTCATGTGGCCGCGAGATGGCGAGCTGCGACGTAGGTATGATGCTCGCGGCGAAAAGACAGCGGCTCGGTTGTTAAAGATAATGGGATTTATGTATTTTTATATGATTTACAGACTTCAGTGGATATAATATCGCTGCGCAGCGATTGATGCTGACCACACGGTTATTGTTTCAAACAAGTGTTCGGTATTGCAAGCCAGGTTTTTATCTCCGCAAGAACTTAGAGAGAACTGTTCCGCATTGCAGTGAGGTCTGCGGCAACAAGTATCACAGTGCAAGTGAAGTGCTGCGGCACAGTATAAAACATTACAGTGAGGTGCTGCGGCACAGTATACAGTGCAGTGAGGTGCTGCGCACAGTATGCCACATTAGCAGTGAAGGTGCTGCGGTACATATAACATGCAGTGAGGTGCTGCGGTAACAGTATACAAATTAGCAGTGAGTGCTGCGGCACAGTATAACATAGAGTGAGGTGCTGCGTCAGTATAACATGCAGTGAGGTGCTGCGGTACAGTTACAGTGCAGTGAAGGTGCTGCGGCACAGTAATAACATTACAGTGAGGTGCTGCGGCCACAGTAATAACATTACAGTGAGCGTGCTGCGGCCAGTAATAACATTACAGTGAAGTGCCTGAGGCACATTATAACATTACAGTGAAGGTGCTGCGGCACAGTATAACAGTGCGGTGAGGTGCTGCGGCACAGTATCACATTACAGTGAGGTGCTGCGGAAACAGTTAAACAGTGCAGTTGCAGTGCTGCGGACAGTATACAGTGCAGTGAGGTGCTGCGGCCACAGCAACATTACAGTGAGGTGCTGCGGCACCAGTTAACATTACAGTGAAGTGCTGAAGGCACTTATAACATTACAGTGAGGTGCTGCGGCACAAGTATAACAGTGAGTGAGGTGCTGCGACCAGTATAACATTACAGTGAGTGGCTGCGTACAGTATAACATGCAGTGAAGTGCTGCGGTACAGTAATAAAGTGCAAGTGAAGGTGCTGCGGCACAGTAATTAACAGTGCATGGAGATGCTGCGGCACAAGTATAACAGTGCGTGAGGTGCGCAGCACTAAGTATAACTTACAGTGAGGTGCTGCAGCAGAGTATAACAGTGCAGTAGATGAATGTGGCACAGTATAACATTAGCAGTGAGGTGCTGCAGCACAGATAACAGTAAACCAGTGGATGCTGCGGACAGTATACACAGTGCAGTGAGGTGCTGCGGCACAGTATAACAGTGAGTGGATGGTGCTGTAGCAGAGTATACAGTGCAGTTGAGATGATGTTTGGCACAGTTATAGTCATTTTTACAAAAAGTTTTGGGGAAGGTGCTGCGGCCGCCAGTATACATTAGCAGTGAGGTGCTGCGGTAGCATATAACAGTGCGGTGAGGTGCTGCGGGCACAGTATAAAATAACAGGTGCAGTGAGGCTGCGGTACAGTATAAATGCAGTGAGGTGCTGGCGGTACAGTAAAAAGTGCAGTGAAGTGCTGCGGTACAAGTATAACAGTGCAGTGAGGTGCTGCGGCACGTATAGCAGTGCAGTGAGGTGCTGCGTACGTATAAAGTGCAGTGAGGTGCTGCGGTACAGTATAACAGTTGCATGAGTGCTGCGGCACAGATAACAGTGCAGTGAGGTGCTGCGGCACAGATAACAGTGGCAAGTGAAGTGCTGCGGTACAGTATAACAGTGCAGTGAAGGTGCTGCAGCGCAGTATACAGTGCAGTGAAGTGCTGCGTACAGTATAACAGTGCAGTGAGGTGCTGCAGCGCAGTATAACATGCAGTTGAGGTGCTGCGGTACAGTATAACAGTGCAAGTGAGTGCTGCGGAGGCCAGTATAAAGTGCAGTAAAGTGCCTGCGGGGTAAACAGTATAACAGTGCAGTGAGGTGCCTGCGGTACAGTATAACATTAGCAGTGAGGTCTGCTGGTGGACAGTATAAAGAACAGTGTGGTGAGGTGCGCTGCGGCACAGTATAACAGTGGCAAAGTAGGTGCCTGGGGTACAGTATAAACATGCAGTGAGGTGCTCAGCGCAGTATAACATTTGCAGTGAGGTGCCGGCAAAAAACAGTTAACAGAGCAGTGAGTGCTGTAGCCAGAGTATAACAGTGGCAGTGAGATGAGGTGGCAACGTATATCATTAACAAGTCGAGGTGCTGCGGCGGGCAGGCCGGGACGGCGGGGGCGGGGCGCGGGGGGGGCAGTATAACATTTGCAGTTAGTGAGGTGCGCGGTCAGTATTACAAAAATGCGGTGAAGAGCTGCGGCACAAGTAACAGTGCAGTGAGGTGCTGCGGTAATCAGTATAAAACAGTGCAGTGAGGTGCTGCGGCAAGTATAACAGTGCATGAGGTGCTGCGGTAAGTATAAAAATCAGTGCGGAGGTGCTGCGGTACAGTATAACAAGTGAGTGGGTGCTGCGGTACAGATAACAGTGGCAGTGAGGTGCTTGCGGTACAGTAAACATGCAGTGAGTGCTGCGCCACAGTATACAAGTGCAGTGAGGTGCTGCGGTAAACAGTATAAAGTGCAGTGAGGTGCTGCGGTACAGTATAACAGTCGGCAGTGAGGCTTGCTGCGGCACAGTATAACCAGTGCAAGTGAGGTGCGCGGTACAGTATAAAGAAGGACTCTTCAAACTGTCTCTAAGCGATAAACTCTCACCAGGGTTGCGATAAGTCTCCTGTCTCAGTAGGCCCACTGGCAGATCCAGGGGGCATCAGGGGCAAATGACCCCTCCAAAAAACACCCGAAATCGGCGCAGATTTACACATTTCCTGATGAAGGACATCTACGCAGCTTTTTCGAGGAAGAAGTATTATAAAACGTCTAGCAATGCATCAGCGTCACGTCAGCGTCAGCGGAATCCGATTTTGTTTTATTTTTGTTAAACTTTTTTGGGTGATGCCCCTCGCTCCTCCTCCCCCAAACCCCCACAAACTGACGTTTAAGATCCACCAGTAAGTAGACCCGTAGCCAGGCGTGTGCACTGGGTGCCCGTGCACCCCATGGGATCTCTGTGCACCCCTGGGATCTCTGTGCACCCTCTAACCAGTAACCTCAGCCCAAAAGCCTCCCAGTAGTTAATGTATGTACATTGTACATACCTATGAGATTTTCGCAATCGAGTAAGAACAACTGAACACATGCGCTTTGTAACCATTCAGTCAGGAGTGTAGTTTCCTAAATCCTATTCAGCTGAGGGGGGTTCAACCCCCAACTTGGCTTCAGCCAAGTTGGGGCTCAGTTAAAAAGCCAACTTCAGTTCAACTTGGATGAGGAAGTGAATCAAATCCGTTAGAAATATGTATTTTAATGGGCTTTAATGCTACTTCTGGCCATTTTTCCCAGCTCAGCCTCCCCTAAACTTTTCTGGAGAAGCTTCATGTCACTGAGCAGAACACTTGTCAGGACACATACCTTATATGTTCAGATGCAATATTGTATACATGCTAGGACTTTGGGCTGGAATATCTATGCTGGTGGTTGTGCAGTGTGCACCCTCTGGGCGAAGTCAGGCTGGCTACGGGCCTGGAGTTCCGGTGAATCCCGTCTCGGCGTATGTGACTCGTTTGTTTCAGCAAACGGTGTAAAACATTATAAGCGATATCCACGTATCTCGCACTTAGGCTTTACCCACACAGCTGCGCTTTTCATGCGTTGCGCTGCGTTCGGTCACCCAATATTTCGCGAATAATAGCTTTCCCAAGCTGCAAACAAGTTGATTTTTTGCCATCCGCGTCGTGACGCACCGCAACGCGTCGAGACGCATCGAGAAGCGTGTCATCCGTAGGTACGTCAGACCCGCCATGACGGCTCGGAACGCAACGCAACGCATGAAAAACGCACCCGTGTGGGTAGAGCCTAAAAGTTTATCATGAATCTCCACTTTGTCAAGTACGGCAATGCCATTATGTTCAGTGTCTACCAAATATGTGTCTGGATCCCGGTATCCAGATGACATCCGAATTTCTGTTTCCTGTGTCTCGGGATCCACATGGGACATCAGATCTAGGTACACAATCAGCCGAGGGATCAACAAATATTCCAGATCTTGATACATGGTATGCCGAGGGATCCAGTGGGATCCCACATCTAACTTTGGGATCCAGACACGCTGGTAGGTACCTACTTCTTGCTATTTTTTCATATGGGAGAATTAATTACAATCTGTATGTTTGCTAATAGGTAGGTACATTTCTCACAGGTTAATTGCAAGTACCAGTTATCTAGTACTTAGTACATACTCCATATCACAGACAACAATTTTTTTGTGTCAGTCCCTGCATCCCTGTGTTTCAAGATCTGATGCTCGTTTAAATTAGAGATCCACTGAGATCCTGAAGCATTTTACGCCGAGGGTTCCAGGAGAATCCCAGATCTTCATGCATCTTACGCAGAGGGACCCACTAGGATCCTCCTAGATCTTCATGCATTGTATGCCGAGGGATCCACTAGGATCCCAGATCCAACTTCGGGATCCAGGCACAAGTCTGGTGTTCACTGTCCACTGCCCATGGGCATGTCGGATGCTGATGAAATGATGTAATGCTAGCTGCCACGGATTTTTATTCACTGATTTATCAATGATCATCTATAAATCGGCATAATTCCAGCTTACTATGATTCACGCGAAGTAAATTCGACGCAAAAGCCGTCCCTGACAGGCATCCTGGCTGTCCAGACGTCCACTGTCCAGACGTCCACTGTCCACTGTCCACTGTCCACTGTCCACTGTCCACTGTCCACTGTCCACTGTCCACTGTCCACTGTCCACTGTCACTGCCACTGTCACTGTCCACTGGTCCACTGTCCATGTCCACGTTGTCCACTGGGTCCACTTCACTGTCCCACGTCCACTGTCCTGTCCACTGTCACTGTCCACTGTCACTGTCCACTGTCCCACTGTTCCAGCTGTCCACTGTCCACTGTCCACTGTCCACTGTCCACTGTCCACTGTCCACTGTCCACTGTCCACTGTCCAGTATCCACTGTCCACTGTCCACTCTATGCACTGCCCACCCTACCGAATAGTGTGTGGCAGTTGAATATGCTGCACTTACATCAGTCGACTCGCAAACTACGGTTGAAAGGAACATAGTCGGACACATTTTCCGCGATTTTCAATCGCGATATATTTGGTCTCTTACCATACCCATATTGCACAATAATGAGAGAGTACCAGATGACAATAATACGCGGGCTCTACAAATATGGCATTGGTGTGTAAGGCGTTGTGTTGCTTGTTCTCTATTCGAACCTTGAGTGGTGCGCCCTAAGAATATTACAATGTTGGGCATCGCAAGCATAGCTTTACCATGCAAAAAGTATAAGTATGAGGTAAAAGTGAAATCAGTACATGCATCAGGGCCTTGGATAACATGTTAACTGGGGGAAATTCCCCAGTGGAGGGAGTCGCCCCCGCAGTGAAAGTTAATTCGACATGAGCGGGCACTACACAAATATATATGATGCATCACTAGCCTTCACAAAAATTCCTTCAGTCACCCTGAGTCACCCGACGTTTTTTTTTTTTTGCTGTCCTGCATAGCCTCGGATAGCATGCTAATTGGGGGATCACTTTTTTCCAATTTTCCCCCGCAGTAACTGCTGACTCCGTCCCCAGTGACCAAATTGTGCTCCCTAGTGTGAGCGAAATTCATAGGTAACATACGATTGTATGGTTTGTAAAGTACTAAGTAGATAAAAGCATCACTGAAGCATGCTTTCAACTTAAAACCAATAAAACGCCGTTTACAGCTACCTAACGCAGATTTGAGATCTTGAGGACGGATACCTACCCCTCGTCGAGGGGCCGTAATACTGACGAGGGGCCGTAATACTGACGAGGGGCCGTAATAGCCATGAGCTTATCGTGGATGGTTCTAATATATGTCTGAGTCTGAGTCTGAGTCGTCACGTCAGTTCAAAATTGGCGTGGACCACAGATGTCGATTTATATACATTTCGGGTGGCCCTCGGCGCCACCATAGCTATGCTGAGTTTAGTTCCCAAAGATGATTTCTGCTCTCTCATATGCATTTGGCCAATGGGGATCCAAGGGGCCAAAATTCCAAGGCCCAAAACCGCTAAAAATAACAACAAAAAAGTTAATTTAAAAGCCCCCAAGAAACCCTTTCGAGAAGACGTATATTAATTCCACCCAATTACCAGACAAATACGACAAGTGATTTAATTATCTGATACTTTGGGAGAATGTACGCCAAAACAACTGTTTATAAATGTTCAGGGTTCTGTTTCTGGCATTAGATCAGGCATCTGACACATATACCATGGCTTCAGCCACGATGATTCATGGAAAACCAAGCTTCTGAAAAATTCATTGGTTCTACTGTTCTACTGGTACTGGTTCTACTGGTTCTACTAGTGTAGTAACATACACTACCCAAAACCACCTACATCACATCACACGACGAAACCGGGGGAATATCGGCGAAGCACTGTTTTCTCCTTCGTAAATTTTTAGCTGTTTGTCTCCTCCATGGGTTGACCCTCGCCCCCCTCCCCCTGGTGCCCTCAGCCCCCACAGTCATATTTTGATTGAATGGCCCATTTCACCGCATATCCGACGAATAAATTTAGGTCTGTGTGCCAGCATTTGGCCGGCACGACCGATAATGAATGGATTCTAAAAAATATGCCGACGTTGAGCCGATATCAGCCCGATGCTTGGTAGGACGACGACCCGAGTTTCGTGTATTTCGTTTCGAAAGCAATATGTCACGTTTACGTGGTATGAACATCATTTGAAAGTTTATAATAACGTTCAAAACGAATAAGAATTATTTCAGCTATAAACGTCTAACCGTAATACGTGAGATGAGTTGTATACACTGTACTACAGTAATCAGCAGCATGGGTGTAGGGCCGGAAATAATATTGCTGAAGGATGGCATCGCTGAGGTACTGGTATATAGATAAAGTCGAGAGTGTCCTGTGATAGTCCCAACACACTCACCAGTATATTTTGACATGCATCCTGCAGGCAGTTCCATCCTGTGTTGAGGCCCGATGATACGGTTCAAGCCTAGTTAATAATTACGCTGAGAAAACATAGCTCTTTACGCTACACGTTCGATTTAATATTTCTGAAAACATTCATACTTCCCATGCTATTTGCATTTTGCAGTAATAACTGCAGCTGACCAGTGGCGGATCTACGGTTGGGCAAAATAGGCAATGCCCCCCCCCCCAACCGTCCAAATTCGGCACAAAATGGCATATTTCATTATATAAAAGGAAAACGAAACAGCTTTTACTGAGGAAAGTTTGCTTTAAATCAGCCACCAATGCATAAGCTAGCGAAATCCGATGAGTTTTCATAATAATGCGAACTTTTTGGAATTTCCCCCCAAAAGAACAAAAATCACGTTCTGGATCCGCCGCTGCAGCTGACCAAATTTGCTGCAACAAATCGCACTATAGTCATTAGTCATGCCGGCCGGCAGGCGAGCCGCGCCTCTACTAGTGGCGGAACCGCTGAGTCGGATCTGGTCGGAGAGGCTGACATTGGTGAAGGATCCTTCGCCAATCTGAAACATTGGTGAATGACATCCTTCACCAAAGAGATACGCTGCTACAGTGCTACACCCATGATCAGCAATCAACAGTAACAACCAGGTAACAACTATTCTTGGTTTTGGTGCCTCGTTTTCCATTTTGATGAAAAGTTACAAATTGCACCGACTATTGTATTAATTAATTCGTTTTTTAGTAAAAATGAAACGTCTCACAAAATAATCAGCTAATGTTTGTTGTATTGTGTAAAGAATTTCATGGCTCTAATTGAGCCCTTGATTTACTGGCGTATCCAGAACGTCCAAAAACGCTGGTTTGAAGAACTGTCTCTAAATTTGTCTGACTTTGTTTGCTTTTGCAAGGTAAATGTCGTGTCGTGCCGAGCCGAGGGTAGGCCGTTGAGAGGAGGATGGTTGAAACCCCCCTACTTTTTTGAAAATTGGCGCGTGCAGCACCCAGCACGTAGGCCAAGGGGGGCGGCAGAGCGGCCGCCCCCCCCCCCATTTGGAGGTTGGCCTTTCGGCGCGCAGCAGCGCGCCGAAAGGCGAAGAGACCGCGCGAAGCGCGGTATCCATTGGTCTAAGTTGCACAGCGAAAGCGTGTTCTTTGATAGAGTTAAGAGGCACTTCAAGTTCTTAGGGGCGCACCAGGGCCCTCTCTGAAAGAACAAAAGGGACCCTGGACTCAGACAAACCCGCCATGTGTTCAAGGGCCCCTGGACAGCCAATAAGGGCCCCTGAGCGGTCAAAGGCCCTCCGAACACGTCGAAGGTCCCTAACAGCAGCAGAGGGCCCCTGGGAAGGTCTGAGGGCTCTCTGACAAGTCCAAAGGGCCCCTGACAGTTAAAAGGGCCCCCTGAACACATGGAATGGGCCCCTAGCCAGCGCAGAGGGCCCCTGGGAAAGTTGAAGGACCCCTGGGCAGGTCGGAGGGACCCCTGGGGAGATCAAAAGAGCCCCTGAGGGGGTCAGAGGGCCCCCTGAACACGTCGAATGGGCCCCTAGCCAGCACAGAGGGCCCCTGGGAATGTCAGAGGGACCCCTGAGTAAGTCGTATGGGCCACTGGGTAGGTCGTATGGGCCCCTCGGCAGGTCGGAGGGGCACATGGGAAGGTCGAAAGGGCCCCTGAGTGGGTCAAAGAGCCCCTGAGCACGTTTAATAGGCCGCTAGCCACCACAGAGGGCCCCTGGGAAGGTCGGAGGCAGAGGCAGAGGCGTAGCCAAGGGGGTTCCTAGGGTCCCTAGAGACCCACCTTGAGCAATTTGGGCCCCTTGGATCCAACAAAACGTCTTTGGTTGAGAACGGTCCGAGATCCCTTTAGACCTTGCAAACGACCTTTTAGATCAACCGAGCGCTTCCTCAGATCAGACTATCAGACTCAGGCCCCTGTACCGCGACAGAGGGCCCCAAGATCGAAACAGGTCTCCGAACCGAACAGAGGGCCCCCTCTAGCCGACCGACACCGAAGGGCCCCCTCAGACAGACCGACAAGCCCTCAAACAGACCACAGAGGGCCCCTCAGACAGACCGACAGAGGCCCCCTCAGACAGACCGACAGAGGTCCCCTCAGACAGAACCGACAGATGGGCCCCTCCAGACAGACCGACAGAGGCCCCCTCAGACAGATCGACAGAGGGCCCCCTCAGACACACCGACAGAGGGCCCCCTCAGACAGAACGACAGAGGGCCCCTTCGGACAGAACCAACAAAGGGCCCCTCAGACAGAATGACAGAGGGCCCCTCAGACAGACCGACAGAGGGCCCATTCAAGCCGACCGACAGAGGGCCCCTCAGATAGACCGACAGAGGGCCCCCTCAGACAGACCGACAGAGGGCCACCTCAGACAGACCGACAGAGGGCCTCCTCAGACAGACCGACAGAGGGCCCCTCAAACAGACCGACAGAGGGCCCCTCAGACAGACCGACAGGGGCCCCTTCAAGCCGACCGACAGAGGGCCCCCTCAGACAGACCGACAGAAGGCCCCCTCAGACAGACCGATTAAGGGCCCCCTCAGACACACGCGAACAGAGGGCCCCTCAGACAGAACGACAGAGGGCCCCTTCAAGACGACCGACAAGGGCCCCCTCAGATCAGAAATTACAGAGGCCCCCTCAGAGCAGACCGACAAAAGGCCCCCTCAGGAAGACGATCAGAGGGCCCCTCAGACAGGACCTGACAAAAGGGCCCCCTCAGACAGACCCGACACGAGGGCCTCCTCAGACAGACCGACAGAGGCCCCAAACACGACAGAGGGCCCCTCAACAGACTCGACAGGGCCTTCAAGCGACGCGACAGAGGCCCCCTCAGACGCCGACAGAGGGCCACCTCAGACCAGAGCCGCAAATGCCCCCTTCAGACAGACCGACGAGGCCCCCTCAACAGCCGACAGAGGCCCTCAGACAGACCCGACAGAGGCAACCTCAGACAGACGCACAGAGGCCCCACAAACAGCCGACAGAGGGCCGCCTCAAACCAGACCGACAGAGGGCCCCTCAGACAGACACCGACAGGGGCCCCTTCAAGCCGAGCCGAAAGAGGGCCCCTCAGACAGCCGACAGAGGCCACCTCAAACAAATGACAGAGGCCCCTCAGTCAGACGACAGGGGGCCCCTCAGACCAGGATCCGACAAAGGGCCCCTCAGACAGACCGACAGAGGACCCCCCTAACAGACCGACAGAGGGCCGCCTCAGACAGACCGACAGAGGGCCCCCTCAGACAGATCGTCAGAGGGCCCCCTTCAGACAGACCGACAGAGGGCCCCTCAGACAGACGACAGAGGCCCCTCAGGCAGACCGACAGAGGGCCCTCTCCAGACAGACCGACAGAGGGCCCCCAAACAGACGACAGATGGCCCCTCAACGAGACCGGAGATATCGCCTCCCATTGTAAGGTACCTTGAGTTCACCTCTGCCTCCAAATATGTAAACCATTATGTATGATGTACAAAGCATCGACTTAGTTTCTGAAAGCTTATCATCGCAAACTACGAAGGAAAATGCGGCCGCACGCCGGCAATTCGTGAACGACTTCCACCAAAAATTACTCTGGGCCACCTCTGCTAGCCGATTTTTTCAAAAAAGTTACAGAACACGCGTCATTCATATTTAGGAAAAGTCGAAGTTTCAAGGCGAAGACGTAACGGTGTCAGATAGCGCGGGCGAAAAAAAAAACTACGGAGGTGGCAAGAATCTGCCCCCCGCAGGGAATAGGGTTAAGTAAAAACACGTTTTTTGTAATGTGGCCACTAGCAATCATGATGTTTTTTCTGGCCAGTATTGACTTCAATATATATGCCTTCGATGGTAAAAATATTGGAGATAGGCTTTTTTTCTTCTAAATATTGTATTTATATTTTTGAATTTGGAAAAATAATGGTCAATAATGTATCTGATCATAACTTTGCACGTAAAAGAGCTAGAAGTAGAGAGCGTAACTGAACAGCACTATATTTGCCATGCTGAGCTGTATTAAATGCTGCATACCATGAACCCTGGCAGGCTGCTCCTTCACCTTAAGGGTCACAAGAAAACATATTTTCTTATAAATGCTGTCTTATAAATTTCAAAAATTTCGAATTTTTAAAAAAATGTTATCTTACATTAATAACAATTTATGATGATTGGCTATGATATTATAGTTTAAATGGCTCATATTATTTAGATGGCGATCGTAACACGCCAAAAAATCGATGTTTAAGCCAAATCACAAAAAAAATGCTGAGGCTTATTAACTATAAACCATTTCAACAGACGCGACAGAAAATTTAACAGCGTGAAGCTACGGCACAGATAAAACCGAAACATATTTTCCTCGAAACTATGAGAAACGGAGTGTTATGTTTTGGGTCGATCTGACATGGCCTGCACGGGTGACCTCAAGTCACGTGACCTTGAGTCAATGGAGCAACCTGCATGGTATGTTGGTATCATCAAAATGCAGCTCGAGACAAATAAGATGCCTGTCATTTAAGCTCACCAAACACACTTACTGCAAAGTTAATTATCAAACGTGCTGGCTGACAATTCTGTTTGCTAAATTCAAAAAATAAATACAATATTAGAGAAAAAGTCCTATCTCAAATATTTTTAAAAGATCGATGGCATATATATTTAAGTTAATGCTTGCAAGGAGAAACATCATAATTTGTAGTGGCCACAATATGCAAAAACGTAATTTTGCTTAAAATCAAGTTTGAAAATGTCAAAAAAATGGAATTTTCGAAAAATGTTATATCACATTCATTTATGGTTTATGATGATTCTTATGATATATACAATTATATGACTCCCATATTTTAGATGGGAGATATCGCCCGCTAAAAGTTAAACGTTTGAGCAAATTCGGATAATGCCTGTGGCTATAACTCAAAAACCGTTTGACAGACGGGGCTGAAATTCACAGCTTAATGCCCTACGGCTCAGATAACCCCTTTAGATATAGTTTTTATGAAATCTGAGATATTAGGGTGTTATTTCGAGATTTTGTTTTGGGCGACCTGTCATGGAATGCCCCCAGGTTTGGAAATATGGAATCAGCACGGGAGCCACGTGCCATCGACTGTACCCCTATAATGAGAAACACATCAAATAGTTTTACCGTGGTTATACCCTAGTATGCATAGTTTTAGGATCATTCAGCTGAATGCAGATGTAATAAGTAAATGCCGCTTTCCCTGGGACTCCCAGGGAATTCCTAAAGCTATGCATACTAGGTAAAACTATTTGAATGTGTTGACTAATTATAGGGGTACGTCCAATGTCGCACTTGTGCTCCGTCCGATTCATATATCAAAAACCTAGTTTTACCTTTACCAGTAGCGCGTCAGCTCGGTCATCAGTCCCAGGTTTCACTGATAAAATATTGTGGACGTAAATACGGGAAATATTCTGTGAATTTTTAATGGGTCGCTTTGGGCACGAGGGGCGCCCTGTTTTTTTTTTACTCCCATCCGAAAATGCCTTCCGCCACCACTGGATGGACCTCATTGGCGCTGGCAAAATCCACCGCAAAGGCTGTTCACTGCGCCACGATTATCGTTGCTAAAAATCGGTGTTTTTTTGGTAAAGCAGTGCCTAACTGATGTCATACAGAAATGAGTGCACTAGCAACGGCTCTACAAAATGTCGTTTAGTAGGCCCTTCAATTCTCCATTGGGCCCTCTGAGCGCCAAGGGCCCCTGGAATCAAGGTCGGGAACCCCCCTTGGCCAGATCCTGGCTTCGCCCCTGGTCGAGACTCTCGGTAGGGCCGATGCCCCTGAGCGGCCTTCCATGAACACGCGAATGAGCTCTAGCCAGCATGAGGGCCCCTGGCAGTGTTTAGGGACTTCCTTGAGCGGGTCGGAGGGGCCCTGAGCATTTGTAGGGGCGAAAAAGCAGGCAGCGCCAGTTCCTTATAGGTAGAAGGGGCCCCTGAAGCAGGCTTAAGACCGCTTAGCAGACCAAGGGCCCCTGAAGAAGTTGAAAGGGCCTCCGTGCATCAGAGCGTCCCCTGACAGACAGAAAGGCCTGGGTGGATGCAGAAGGTCTCAATGCCCATGAACATGCCAAATGGGCTCTCACTGAAGTACATGATGGAGCAGATGTAACGGAGGACACCCGTTCTCATCTGGCCCTTTCAACGCTCGGGAATAAATAGCCCCTCTCGAGGCGCCCCCCCCCTCCTGGGCGAAAAATAACTGGCTACGTGCTGGCAGAGACCCCTTTGAGGCACCGAACCGGACGAAATCCGGCCACTTTCAACGCTCGGGATGGGTCCTCTCGAGGCGCCCCCCCCCCCCCTCCTGGGTGAAATCCTGGCTACGTGCATGTTACAGACCCTTTTGAGGCGCCCCCGGACGACATCCTGGCTACGAGTCTGGTTCATAGGCCTCTCTGAGGGTCTTGAGGTCCTGGTCCAATCCAGCTTATCATATTTTTTATCATAAAAATCAAAAATATACAAAAATAAAAAATGTGACCAAAATCCAAAATGAAGTGGCCGAAATCCGAGGAGTTTTTCATATCATTTTTTTGGGGGGGCCTTTCAACGCTCGGGAAGGGCCCTTTTGAGGCGCCCCCCCCCCTGGACGAAATCCTGGCTACGTGCCTGGCAGCACCACCGTTTATCGCACAGCTGTTTCGGCATGAATTGCACATCTTATTACAATATTACGTATATGATTTGACTATATCATCTCAGGTGAATTCACCAGGTCACGTCCAGTGACCTACCTCCAAAGAAATTGTTGGTCAAACCACAGCCAGAGTGCTTGACTGAGCATTGTGACAGCTTCTAACGAATTTACACGAGCTATCTAACGGTATTTGTGGATTCTGAGTTCTGACTAAACCCCATTGGAGTCGAGTTTGGGGGAGGAGTTTGTCACCTGAGCAAACCAATTTACACTAGATGAAATGCGATTATGTTGACGGCCCTAATGTTGACGGTCAACAACATTTGGCTGAGGGGTGAAATACGATTCTACCACTGACGTCCCCCTTTCCATGGTTATAATTATGGCTACGTGCCTGCGCTTAACCATATGCCTAAGCAGATTTTTTTGTTGCCCCCGTGATTTCTTAGCCGAGGCCCTGCCATGCAGTATGCAAATATCCCAATGCAATTCATGCTGCAACATACCTTATTAAACAATTATTGATAATTCATGCTGCAACATACCTTATTAAACAATAATTGACCTTATTAAACAATAACCGTTTTTTGGGGGGGGGGAAAGTTAGAATGTTTCACATAACTCTGAAAACTCATCAGATTCTGCCTGCTTATGCATTGGTAGCTCATTTAAAACCAACTGTCCTTTGTAAAAGTTGCTTATATTTTCCTTTATATCAGGAAATGTCTCAACTCTGCTCCAATTTAAGACGATTTTTGGGGGTGGGCATGGCCGGATTGTCCTCCCCCTGGATCCTCCCCTGAAACGAAGTGACTACCCCGCATACTTCGTGTTTCTCCAACCACCAGCCCAGATGGTGGTTCCAACGTCGTTCCAACATCCAACGTCCCGAGCCCGGCGACATCCAACGTCCCGAGCCCGGCGAGCCGCTCTTCGAGAGGGGGACGACTGAACGGAGCCGGGGTCGGCTGACTCCGTCCGGGCGGTCTGACAGCCGGCTGGGACACACAGCACACGTGTTTCTATGTGTGTGTGTGTGTGCGTGTGTGTCGTTTATGACGCCCCTGGCGCCTGTCGCCCGGTGCCGCCTGCCTGTTTGTGTGTGTACTCACAGCACTGTGTTGACACGGGCTAATGACAACCTGCGCTGCCGGCCTGCGACGACGGAAGCCATTGTTTGCGGACGGCCGCGCGAAAATTAGCGGCCCGGGAGTCGCGCGACGCGGGTGTTTAACCCGAGCGGAAGTGTTCGGTTTCCGGTGGGCTGTTGGCGCGGACGCACCTGTTTTGTAGCGCTGTGGTGTAGCGGGCGGTCTCGGCGAAGATGGCGTGGCTGCAGAGTTTTACCAGGGGTGGCGGTGGGCCCTTGCGACTAGGTAGGAAATGCAGCAGCTAGGTAGACAAGGCATGCTTTTGAAGGAAATTGTATTGGAAAATTCTGAAAATTTCCTCCAAGATGGGCCCATTCCGATTGCAGAAAACCAACTCTGCCCGCGCTTCGCATAATACAACATGCAATGAAAAGGGAAGATAAATGTCGGTATCGGAAGAGGGCTACGGAACTGGGTAGACATTGCCTACCTGACGTACATACGTGGGAGAACTGAAAACGGAAAATGGAACGCAAACCTACGAGCACTTATTGAGGTGAGGGGAATGATAACCAGGGGCGTAGGAACTCATTTGAAGTTGGGGGGGCAGAAGGCATTTTGAAGTAGATTCTTTCCATGCAACGTCCATAGGCGTAATGTTAAAATCCGAAAATGTTGGGGGGCACTTGCCCCCCCTGCCCCCCCGGCTCCTACGCCTATATGATAACGCCATCGCGCTATGCATAATAATTTCGGATGAGGATCTTTTTGAACCCATATCAATGGTATCTTACGTATCTCACAGGAAAAATGAATTATTCATCTCTTCCACAACAACGTCTTTGAGCACACACTATTTTTCCTGCTGATCTATGCCATATTTATTTTGTATCCGAAAGAGGTAATAAAACATTCGGAAATTATATGTGTGTGATAGAGCATCAAGGTTATCTAAAGAGTATATAAGCTGAAGCAATAGGTGACAACAGCGACTTCTTGTAATCATGTTACCTAATAAAAGACAAAATACATATAAATATATAATCATGAAATATTTAAATAGAAAATAAGGCAAGTACCTAAAGATGTTAGTTATTATTGGTTTGAGAACAGACATGAATAATATGATTGTCACCAAGTGCTCCACATGGGAAGGGGGATAGCGGGAAGGGTGTCTTCATTCTTAAGACATGGGAATTATCCCCTCCCATTTTTCTGACAAACCGTTCTACAGTCTTCCGCTGACGCTCCACCCTGCCTCCCCCCCCCCCATCGCTCAACAACTTTCCGGTTTCGGTCACGGTCCACCACCTCCCCCTCCCTCATTACGTTTTCGTTGACGCTCCCCTCCCTCTCCCCCCGCTCAACAAGCTTTCGCTGACGGCGACCACTCAACTTCCCTCGCCCCTCCCCCACACAATTTCGAAGGCGTGGTGGAGCTTGTGATTGTTATATTCAGTCAGGCAAAACGATAAAGGGAGTTCATTTTTGAAAAATATATTGAGACGGGCAACAATGGAGGTATGTTAATTCAGATGTAGCTACCGATTTTAGTTTCCGTGTGTACTTATATGGTCACATGACTAATAAACTCGATATACCAATATTTGCATAATTGTACACCTGTATATCAAACGATCTTTCAATAAATACGAAAGCTTCGCTTGATGGGAAAATAGGAGAGATCATGGCGAGGCGAACAAAAGTAGCGAATAAAGTTTCAACAAAAGCGACACGTTTACTCATGTTTCATTAACTACGCATATTGCCGCATTCAACTATGCTCCAAGTCGGGAAAATATATCGCTAAAAATTGTATCAGAATCTGACATGAGGCATTATTAGGGTCGGTGTTAGCATTACAAATAAAGGTTTATCGATATACATATACAATCATTGCTTATGTATATATGTCCAAACGTTGTCAATTACATTATTAAGCAGCGCAATTTACTAATAATAATATGTTTTAATTAGGTATTGGTATTTATTCATAAATTTGAAAGAATTTATTTGTACTATAGTGATCATTAAAATCAGCAAAACGTCCTTATTGGATCAACAATCGAGTGCGCAGTTCTTAGCGCCCTTTCTCAATGTGATAGAGCACTTAAAACTTCGTTTCGAGTTAAACAGAACTTGCTAGATAACGACCCCGGTCGCCATCCTTAACCAGCCGCAGGCGGCCGTGTGACCAAGCAGCCGGGTCAGCTGGGTCAGCCGGTCAGCCAGGTCAGCCGGGTCAGCCCAGCGCGAACCGGTCAGCCGGGTCAGCCCAGCGCCAGCCGGCGGGTCAGCCAGGTCAGCCGGGTCAGGCCAGGTCAGCCGGGTCCAGCCCAGCGCCAGCAGTCCAGCGGTCAGCCCCAGCGCAAGCCGTCAGCCGGGTCAGCCCAGCGCCCCGGCGCACCAGGTCCAGCCGGGTCAGCCCAGCACGAGCCAGCGGGTCAGCCAGGTCAGAGGATCAGCCAGCGCCAGCCAGTTCCAGCCCGGGTCAGCCCAGCGCCACCGTCAGCCGTCAGCCCACGCCAGCCGGTCAGCCGGGTCAGCGCCAGCGCGCCGGCGGGTCAGCCAGGTCAGCCGGTCAGCCCAGCCGCGTCCAAGCCGTCAGCCGCGGTTCAGCCGAGTCAGTCCAGGCCGCGAGTCCGGCCGGTCCAGCCGGTCAGCCGGTCAAGCCCAGCACGAGCAGCGGGTCAGCCAGGTCAGTTCGGTCGCCGCAGCACGAGCCAGCGGGTCAGCCAGGTCAGCCCGGGTCAGCCCAGCGCCAGCGGTCATCGCCAGGGGTCTGTGGGGTCATCCGACCATGCAGCGACCACGGGCGTCAGCCAGGCACGGCGCGGGTGCGTATCCAAGCTTGGGCTGACCGGCGCCAGCCGGTAGCCCGGGTCAGCCGCGCGGTCAGTCGCGAGCCTAGCGAAGCCAGACCCTGCAGCGGAGCCTGCAGCTCGGTATGGTGGGCTAGGACCTCAAAATGAACGGGTCACAGGCTGAACCAGCACGAGCCGTGAATGCCGGGCTCTTAGCCAGGCGAGCCCGAGATGGCGGAGCCAATCTGGCGCATGCACCCGCAGCGGGCTCAGGCTGACCAGGGCCAGCCGGGTCGAGCTGCGTCCAGACCGCCCAGCGCCTGCGGGCTCTGCGAGATGCTGGGACATTCGTACCGTAACACGTGCTACGTCGTGACCCTACTGCAGCCGGTTTCCTAAGCTGGGCGGCTGTGACGTAGGAGAGGAGGGAATAGATGTACCAGGAGTCACAATCGGAAATACGCCAGTGGCGATGTCACGACTTATGCTAGGTCTGCAAGTCGCTCGGGCCTGGACCGCGATGTCAGCCGCGTCACACAGTGTACACTAGAACGCGCAGCCCGGAACTAGGTCAAGTAGTGCACCACTGAGGTGCGTAGGACATGCGCCCGTGAGCTTGAGGAGGTCCGCTAGGCCGGAGCTAGGAGGGTACACGGCAACTACAGAGCCGAGCCGAGCCAAGCGTTGTGGGATACAGCGAGTGTAAGACCGGCCTGCCTCGAAGCGTTAACTGGTGCGGTCCAGTCCGGAATGCACCGCGGGCTTGGGAACATGCGCTGGCGCGAGCCGTGGGCCAGCACGCGCGTCAGCTGACCTGGGCCTGAACCGCGCGGTCAGTCGTCGCTGGACTAGACCGTCGAGCCCAGCACGAGCGCGCGTCAGGCCAGGGTGCGAGCCGGGTCGAGGCGCGCGAGCGAGCGACGTCACGGGTCAGTGGGCGAGGCAGGCCAGGCTGCAGGGCTCCACAGACGACCAGCAGCGGGCTGCACGTCGCGAGGTCGAGTCCAGCGTCAGCCCAGCGTCAGCCAGCGGGTCGTGACCTCAATCACCATCATATAAAAGACATGGTTGTGCGTCGTCGCGCGCTGCTCCTAAGCCCGACAACGAAGAATTTGATAATTATAATGCGTCATTTTTACAACATGCATGTTTTCGTGTGTAAATTTTCAGCCATATTTATCCAGTAGCTGCGAAGAACTAAGCTTTTGCAAAGCATGGCTATGGTCGAGCCACTCATGCGTGATAGATTTTCCCTCTAGTTCAGTTCAGAGTATTTAATTAACAGACATACAATCAAAATGAAAATACAGTAGCTAAGAAAATACCGACTCTAGTTGATGACAGACCTCGCGTCATAGGCCCGGAAACAGGGAGGGGTGAGAGGAGGCGCTTGCCCCACAGCTTTGGAACCAGGGAGAGGGGAGTGGCGTCTAATTTGTCTTGCCTGGCTGATCTTAACTTTTCGTTAGACAAAAAACATTAGACGTCGAAAGCGTGAGTTTGTTTGTCAAAATCATGCAAACATTACACTTCTACTCATCCTATCCTTTTTTATTTGTCAGCGAGGTTCTGTAGGCATGAGAAACCTGATGCAGAAAGCCACAGGCGTCGCCACCGGGGGGAGGGGAGCGGAACCCCATGATCGCTTTATGCCCCCCCCCCCCAGATAAGCACGTTTTTAACATAAGTCCAATGGGAGTGTGGGGCAGACACCTGGCTGCCCCCAAAACACCTGGCTGGCTCCCACTCAAAATTGTGAGGCCACCCCTTGCGATAAAAAAAAAATGTAGCGGTCATGGCAGAAGCGCTTCCCAAGAAGTTGGTTGGTCAAGTTGTGAGATTCTGAAAAAGATAATAACATTTATCAACTTGTTGCGTTCCTAGCTAAAAAATATATTATTTAACGTTAAAATGTCTGCAAATTGAGCAAGTTTTGTGTCAAATAAAACGTTGGTGGGGTCAAAAGCGAAGGAGGTGGGACAGTTATTGAGTCCCAACTTTGTCTGCTTGACGTGTCATTGTTCAAGGGCGGATTCAGAACAACGATTATGTGGTTTATATTTTAGAGGCCAAATCCAAAAAATATGTAATTACCATAGGCGATTGCCAGACTTTGCTTACTAAGGCTTTAACCCTATTCCCTGCGGGGGGCAGATTCTGCCTCCCCCCGGTAGTTTTTCGCCTGCCGCTTCTGAACCGTTACGTCTATCGTCTTAAAACTTTCGGATTTTTCTTAAATATAAATGACGCGTGTTCTGTGAAAATTTGAAAAAATCGGCCCAGCAGAGGCGGCTCCAGGGTCATGTTTTGGGGAGGTCATTACGAATGTGGGTGTGCGGTGCATACTTCCTTCGAAGTTTGCGGTGGAATAAAATAATCAGAAACTAAGTCGATGCTTTATACATCATACATAATTGGATTATACATATTTTGGGCAGAGGCGAACCCAGGTACTAAAATGAGAGGAGATATTTTCCGTCAATTTAGGCCCTCAACTTCAATAGCAAGATGATAAAAGGCGTTCCTGCACATGGTGCCCCACGTTTGTTTACCTGAATCCGCTTATGCACAATTTGTTACATTTTAATAAATACAGCAAAAAAGCCAACAATGTGAAGTTCCCACGTCAAACCTAAGGAAAAGCACATATTTGTCATCCAAAATTCTCCCGTTTTTTAGTCCCTGAGTGCGCCTATGATTTTTTCATTTTTTTACGTTGTCCCTTTCACACATTGAAGAACATGACATTGGGAAGCTCATAACGTTTTTTGCATGCAAATCGGTCGAATCACATGGCCACAATGACCTTTAAAAAACACCCAAAATTTTCGTATTTTTTCCCCTTGGCCCCATTTTTTAGCAAAAAAGGAATTTCGGGGTCAAAAAAGAAAGATTTTGTCACGACGAATCGAATGGTGTTCGTCCCATCGAAATAGGCCGAGCGGTTCTCGAGATCTCTGGGGGGGGCGGAATCTGCCCCCCGCAGGTTAACGTTATTTTGGCCGCCCGCAGGGAATAGGATTAATAGGTGATTTAAAGTAAACTTTTAAAATAATAATTAGTTTTAAACTGAAAGTGCCGAAAAAGGTGGTTTACTAAGGAAAACAGACAAGAAGCTTTACGCTTGGGCCTTTATCAGCCATGTCTGACGAAGGTGCAAGCCGAAGGATTCTTATTTTGTTTTATTTTCTTTCTTTACTAAAACATTTTTTTGCTCTATTAGAGTAAGGCTAACTCACGCGGCGACAGTCTACAGACGAACGCGCGGCGCAGAGGGGGGTAAACTTTACCCCCTTCCTCGTATCTTCCGAACCAATGACCGCAGCCAGACGCACAAGGCGGCAATCAAAATCTCGTAATGAGAAGAATTTAACACGCACCTGAAATCCTCAAAGTATGATCACATGTCAGGTCACGGTCAGGCCAAAGGTCAAAATTTAAATATTTGAGATTTTGGGACATACTTTTCATCCAAAGCCTTAGAATGAGACAATTATCGCCCAAAGTGCTCTCAAAGGTGTAGGTACTGCATCTCCTGCATTACATAGAAGTGAAATTGTAAGCAAATGCCAAGGTCAAGATCAGGTCACAAAAGGTCACTGTTACCAAGAGGTCTACGTAAGTCATGCGACACATATTTTATAGGTTATTTCATACGTATAATTCGATAGTAGCAGCCATTTTCACAACCTGACACCATGGAAGTTCAAAATCAGGTCATATAAGGTCAAAATTTGAAATTGATTAAGATAAATAAACAAGTCATATTTCTAGAACAATCTTGTCTCATAAATACAGCAGTTGCATTCGATTGTCTGTATCTAGTCAATAAAAGCCAAACAACGTAACTTCAATCTACAAGCATTTGACAAAAGTGCATTGAAATTGGCAGTTTAGGCTGGCCCCGGACGGTTAACAGTTTTTTTTCCAAACAATTATTTGTTTTTCCCATCAATTTGCAATAAACAGTTATATAATATGCTACAATGCACACATGACACATTTGTATAAGCTGTTTATCCATAATTAATCAAAAACGTTTCAGAAAACCGTGATGCATTCCGCGGATTAATTTGGCCTAGGACGGCGACGTATTTTGTGTATGCGATTTGTTTCATTGAGCAATCAGAAACGTTGTCACGCTTCTTGCAGCACTGACTTTATTTCTGGACCCATGTCTTGTTTACAAATAACATTCAAGCCAGAGATAGTCCGTTTGTCACCATATGCTGGTACTTAGTGTTAGAACACATTTATTTATTTCACTTAACTTATTTTTTGAAACATAAAAAGTTGTGATTTCACTTTTAAATTGGAACACGATCAATTTGAAACCACACAAGAGTCACAGAAAAATGCAGAGAAGTAAATTCAAGGTGAATATTTCGCTTAAATGTATGTTATTGTTTTTATGTAGTTCGTCCCAGGGAAGCGGTTTACATCTCCTTTTTACATCTCCATTCAGCTGAACGTTCCTAAAACTTTGCATACTAGGTAGGACAGTAGAAAACTCATACTAGGGTATACCCACGGTAAAACTACTGAATAAGCTACTCATTATTAGGACACAGTCAATGCACACGTGTGCTCCCGCACCGTTTCATATTGCAAACCTGTTTTATATTTCCCAGAGCGCGCCAGCTCGGTCATCGCCCAAAAAGGCGTTTTACAGGTAAAATATTTGGGCCTTAGTCCGAGGAGATATTTCATTTTTTTCTTCTTCTTTTTGGGGGGTTGGCGCTTTTCCAAGGAGGCGCCCTGGCTATCTTTGCCCACACTGGCGGATCCAGGGGGGTATCAGGGGCAAATGTCCCCTCCACAGGAATCTGATTATGGGGGGATTCAATACAAATATGCCTCCCACGCGTTTCCTACACTGAACGTGAAAAAAAGTGGTATTAGAAGAAAACTGGGAAATTTAACGTCCTTTCGGGGAAAGATAACAATTTATCGCAAAAATAGCCTTTGCAGCAGTCAAAATCCTGCTATCCACAGTCAAAAACTGGAAAAATATTCGCGCCGCTTCGTGGCATAACACAAGTTTCGCAATTGCTTATATAAATTATGAAAATGGAGAAATGAATTTCATCAAGTGTCTGGCAGAGGCTTTTCTTGACGGTGATTCTTGGCCTTAGGCCCACTCTCTTCATAAAATATTGTCGTTAAAGTTGGCTACATGTTAAGCTAGCTAGCCTGCCGAGCTCCGAAAAAGGCGACGCGAACGCAAGGACGCGTACATGGACACCCAGAAGCTGCTCCTCCAGATCCACAGGGATCATTTATGTGCGAAAAAGTCCTTCTGTCTCAGTCTTCCTGCTTGCAAGCCATTTGCACTATTACCAGTTGTTTGTTACAGTTTTGTGAATATGTATAAAGTATGTACCTATGGGTACAGTTATTATTATAATATATAATATGTAGGTAGGTACTATTGAGTGCTGACTGACACCGGCGGTCATCGTGATTAACTATCCGCGGCTAATGTGTACAAGAACTACCTTCATTTCAAAATGTTGCATCATACCGAGCTGTGCTGGTGCAATCAGGAAAAGGGTTAATTGAGGCTTGGCACCAATTACGTTTGGTTCGAATATGAAAATGTTGTTTTTCGCTAACTAAAATTATTATTTTCACGCCGCTTCGCGGCGTCACATCGATGGTCATCGTCATACCGATCCATCGTCTTCGGTTCGTCGTAACGCTGATTCAAATAAATAACATTTGTAGCCTCTTCTTATCCCCTACACTAGGCCCACTGCCTATACCTATTTTTGTATTTGATCATGCAAACCGGAAACAAATTAGCGCGCGGCGCTAGATAACTAAATACCTACTATAACATGAAGATTCACAATACAAATGCTGCAAAGGCTTTAATACGCGCATAAATAAAGGGAGTACATTTTATCGTTATTTCAGCCGACCCCACTCAAGAATCTTCGGTGACGCCCCTGCGAGTTCGTGTAAGATAAACGGTATTATTACTTTTAAGTGTAAATGCTAAGAAATGTCGCATTTGTTTTTCCCCTTAAAAAGTGTTTTTTACCCGATAAAGTGACTACAAAACTAATTCCCCCCAAAAAAGTGTTTTTTTTTTAGCTAGAATACCAAAATAATGCGACCGTTCCAAATCCGCGGAGAAATAAATTAGGGTAATTGTATGCCATAAAGAGATGCTCCCCCTTACAGAGGGGGTCTGGATCCATCAGTGTTTCCCCCCCCCATTCGAAAATACCTTCCGCCGCCACTGCACAGTGGGGCCTTTTGCTCTGTAGCCTGCCGAAATTGAAAATGTGAAGGTTCACGTTTTCCTTTCAAACTACATTGCCAAGAACAGAAATTCTTTGAATTTTTCGAATCTGGCATTGGTTTACTCTGTTAACCTTGGTTAGCATATGGAAAACGTGACCGAACATGCAGTTTGTTGAAAGAAGCGCATGTGAATAACATGTAATATGTAAATATAACTTTAGATAAAGTTTGACGGCGTATGACGCTTTGAGACACATACCAGCGTAGTCGCCAAAATGTTCTGATGCTGTCCCGACCCGTAAACCGCGCCCCAACTCGCCCCTTTGATTGCTGCAGCCAATTTGGTGATGAGATATGTGAGATTAATACAAGCAAGGTTAACCCTATTCCCGCTGGGCAGATTCTGCCCTCGCGTTGGTTTGTCGCTTGCTGCTTCTAAACCGTTAGGCCTAGCGTCTCGAAACTTTGTGATTTATCTTAAAATTGAATTACGCGTATTTTTTCAAGATAAAAAAGGGCTCAGCAGAGGCGGCTCAAGGCTCATGTTTTTGGGAGGGCATTGCGAATGCAGTTGTACGGCGCATACTTCCTTCGTAGTTTGCGGTGCAATAAATGCGTCAGAAGCGATGTCACTGCAATATACATCATACATACTTAGATTGCACATATTTCGGGGGCTGAGATGCATTCAGGTACATAAAATGGAAGGCGATACCCACCGTCAAAATAGTCCCAACTTCAAATTAGTAAGATGGCAAAAGGTGTACCACACATGGTGCCCCCCCCCCGCCACGATGCTTTCCTGGATCCACCTATGCGCAATATATTGCATTTAACTATTTAGGTACAGCAAAAAAATCACATGTGACGTTCATATCGTCCCAAACAATCACGAACAGGAACAGTGCATATTTTGTATCCGAAAATCGACCCATTTTTCATCCCCTGAATACGCCTATGATTTTTCGTTTTGGTACTTAACCATTTTACATATAGTAGACTTTGGAAGTTATACAATGTTGTCATGGGTATGAAAATCGGTCGAACCACATGGCCGAAAAACATTGTTTTGTATTTTTTGCCCCCCTGGTGCCCCATTTTTTACATTTTTTTCCTGGCAAAATGTGCGCAATTGATTCCTCTTCCGATATGCCGCAGCTGGTTTTACTGCGATTGAAGGCGTGGCCGTCATCAATTAATTTCGGCTAATCGGCAAAAGGCCCCACTGCGCACTGGTTAAAATAGACGAGCTATTCGTTCTATGCAACGCTCAACCAAATTTTAACAAAGGCGAAATAAATATGAAAATGTTAGGACGTGTCCCCCCCCCCCACCCCCACCTCCGACGCTCATGGTACCGTTGTACGCACAAACACACACAAAGTCCAGACGAGCTGAATGACACTGGTTATCCTGCGATCCTCGGCCTGTGATTGGCCGACGGTCGGCGGCCGCTGATCGCTGGTTGGTCGGTATTTGCGTCCAGCCGGCTGCCATTAGCGCACCGCGCTGATGGCCACCGCTAATTGGTACCACCTGGGCGGCCTGCGAGGCGCTCGCTCGTTTGTGTGCGCCCAGTGCTTGTTCTGATACCCTGCCAAAACAATGGCACCGTGGCGAGCGGTGCGCTCAAAAACAACTCCTGACCAGACCCGAATAACATAGCGCCGTCCCCAAACATTGAGTTTTTACAGAACAAATTGTTACCTAAACCTCGCCAACTAGAAAACACAAACAGAGGGCGTCTAAACAAACAGTGCTCGCGCGGGGCGGAGAGGAGCGATTGATGGGGACGCCGGGGGCCGTCAGTCGGTCCCGTTCACGGCTCCGAGCAGCGCTTCAGACGCCCCCGCTCCCGGTACTGCCGATAGCACCCGACTGACGCACCCGACCGACGCTCCCGACCTGCGACAACACAAGACCAACACCTGCCAGAGGGGTTCCCTGCACAGTGCACACTGCTTCGCAGGGAGTAACGTGAAGTAAAGTGAGTCAGAGGCGGCTTCACCAGGAGGAGGACCTCCCTGTTCTCCTATCGGGAGACACGCGCCACTACAGAGGGAAGCGCAGCCGCAGCTAAGGAGAGGCAGCAGTTCACCCTGGCTCCAGAACTGGGCGGCAGAGGTGGAGTACGATCGGCAAGAGCACCTTGAACGTCCACTGCTGCGTTCTCGGGCAGTTGACGGTGGTCTGATCCATTCATTATCGAGTGATACGGCACAACAAAGCTGGTAAGTCAGTGTTTGCTTGGATGTTTCAGTGATCGCTCTTGTAGAAGACAGAACTCAGTAAATGTCAGTTTATCTGTTTATGTAGGCTTATGAGCTTACATGTGCTTTTCACATTGCTGGCCAATGTTCATCCTTGCTCTGCGTTACATTTTTTTTTCACTAAGCAAATGTCAAGCCTGCACTATTGACCAAAACGCCCGGTTTTGAGAAGTTTTACCTTGGTTTTACCGAATAATAAACTTTGCAGACTGTACTTCCGCAATAATTACACTTTATTTGTCTGATCAAGCTCGGAGGAATTCTTGTGCTGTCACATATGAATCATTAACCTGGCAATAGCCGTTTTCACGAAGGATTTACTTGTACCCGGTAGTACCCGGTAGTACCCGGTAGTACCCAGTAATGTTTCGTGCGTTTTGGGTGATTGAGTCTAGGAACACGACTTTTCTCCTCCAGATATTTGTTCTATTGTACTCATTGAAACGTGTTCTTGACAGATTGATTTGTACTATATAATCGTCCTCTATTACTTCTCTTTATAGCGAAAGTTTCTCACGTGTAGTTTTTTACTTTTTTGCATAATCGAAATTACAGTTATACCACATATTACCATCGGAAATGATTCTTACTACCGTTGGGTTACTACCGGGTTGCTCATCCTAGGTATTGATACCCTTTGAGTATGCGTGTATATTGAGACTCTGATCTCGTGTATTCGAAAGATTAATACTTCAACTGGATATGAACTCTTTTTCGCATTGTAAAGCGATTAGACTTGATCCATTGTTACAAATTAACAATAGAACTCATAACAAGGTTGTCAATTTGATACCACAAATTATATAGTACTGGGAAAAGCCGTTGAATGTCCCCAGACTACGCACTAAAAGTCACCCTCTATACGCACGATAATTTTTTATATCTCCAATCAGTTGTGTTTCAAGCTCTGGGACATATCTCGGCTGGGTATAAACAAATGTATTTAGATATGTTCTCGTCTGATAAACGTTCTAATTATTGGACTCCACTTTTGCATATAGGAAATATATATGGTTTCGCAAGAGCCTTTCAGCAATTTCAAGGGCTGTGGATTTCCCACTGGCGAACTGGCGTAGGGCCTCGAGCTTGGGGAGGCATAACATTTCGCTGGCCCTGTCACGTTGTCAGTGCAATGTTGTTGTATAGCTGAGGGGGGTGTCGGGTAGTCGAGACAGTTCAGGCGTTTTTCTTACCGTCGATTGCGAGTGATTTTTGAGTCCACTGGGGGATTTCAAGGCACTGGAAGGACAAAACCTTCCAGTTAACATGTTAAAATAGGCCCTGTTGGTTCGGGTCGAACAACTTGCTGTGATTTATGGTTCGTCAGTTACAAGGAAAAACACGTTTCCTTATCAGTCGATTTTTGGCAGCACAAGTGCATGCATACTGAAGGGTTGATGAAAGACGTTTGCTACGCAACATTTAAAATAGGCTAGAACATGCCGATAGGTGCAGCTATGATTTATAAAGGAATCCAGAGTAGATCCTGCATGCAACCATGTTTTGTAACTTAGCTTGTATTTGGTAAACAGATCATGCACATAGTACAGATCTTCGGCATTTTCTGATTTTACTTAAAAAATACACTTTTTTTAACAAAACCATTACTTAAATTTGAAATGCGAATAAATACATCAGAGATGTGGCTTCAATTCTTACTCAACCCATGCTGTAGTCAAAATTTAGACAATTTATGTAATTTGCTTCAAATATAACAAATTGTTGACAATGCTGTGTTTAACCACTATACCTGATACTTTCACACTTCATCACACCTGGCTAACGGTGACCGAACCCACCTATCGGCAGGTCGCCATGGAGGGCTACGACAGCTACCTGGCCAGCCTGAGCTCGGTGTGTGTGCGCGCTGGCTGCGTCTCCCCGTACCTGCCCTTCTACTATCTGCCATTGGGCGGCTGCTCTCTGCAGCCGCCGCCGCAGAAGCCTCCCTACAGCTACATCGCCCTCATCGCCATGGCCATCAAGTCCGACCCGGAGCAGAAGATGACGCTCAGTGGCATCTACAAGTATATCATGGAGCACTTCCCCTACTACCAGCAGAACAAACAGGTGCGGGCCGGGGTCGGTAGTTTCTCTGCCCGATATTTTTGCGACCGAAAGCACGATCGCTTCATATCCGATGCCCGTACCTAAAAGGGAGTGTGCCTACTCACATTGGTCATGTGGAGTTGTTGACACTAGTCTGTAGAACATATTTTCTGACGAGTTTTAGCCATGTACTTCAATTTCCCCAGAGAAATCACTTTAGTGTGGCTGAAGTATATTCCAAAGTCGCCAATCACATTTTGGCAGTAGAGGCTTAAGCTGTATCAATACAGTCGCCCAGAGAGCATCTTCGCACTGAACACTTGCCTACTTAAATTCCTACCAACGCTAGTCATTATTATTGTAGCATCTGGCCGAGTGCACCACTATATCGAACATCTTTCGCTACTCTGTTTTATAGTGACGATCGTTTATGGGTGCCAGATTTTGAAAGCTTAAACTAACATTTTGAGCATCATAGTAATCAGAACTATGGAAGCCCAATAAAAATATTACTCAAAACTCTTATATTACAGGTTTGCTCGACCAGACGCCCATCACCGTCGAGATTTTATCGTAACCAATAATGCATAAGTGTCTGGAAATGCTTCTTACCGTAATACAAATATATTTGACATTTCAAAAGAGTAGGCACACTCCCTTTAAGGTGTCGAAATAATTTCATGCTTGTTCAATTCATGCGATACACAGATCTTTTCGATTAAACAACAATAATGTTAAGGTCTCGAGATTCTTAAGGGTTATGACCACACCACAGCACAGGTGGAGTTTTCTATTCAAATGACTGGGTCACTGTAACCACCAATTTGTGTGTTTTGACCCACCAACTGTTGTCAAATTTGAAAGCTGTCTTGGATTAAAATGGTCATTTTATCTCAACCAAAGAATACAAATACAATTACATTACAATTACATCCCGCACAATTTTCTGAAAAGCGCCACCCAGGCACCACAACACCAAGCCCATGTCCAGACCAGGCCCAGTCAAATTAATAATATTGAGGCCCATGCCCGATCCAGCCCATTCAGATTAATTAAGGGTGCGATTCACGAAGGCCCGATTCTCAAGAGAGCGCCTCTACCGGCAGGCTCGGAAAACAGCTCGTTAATTATAGCGAGTGGGATAGCGTGTCTCGCAGCTGTCAGCGAATGGCCAGTATAAGCAGACGTTCATCCATGACCTTCACGCAGAGGCCGTAGGAGCACTGAAAACCGACACCCAGGCCCGTGCTCACCCCATGTATTTTGCCAGGGGTGGTCCGGAGCGCTAATTAATGGGTCCCGTCCTGACAACTATCGGCACCGTTCTAGCTGCTCGCGACAATTTCTTGACCACTGCAGAGGTTGAAAGGTACTTAAAATTCCTCATTGTTCACTTAACATATTTTCGTCATTACGTCATTAAATTTTCATTTTCTAGTGATCTATCACAGCACATATTTCATAAATGGTCTTATTAAAGCACATTGTCGTATTGCAAATTGACCGATATGTTGTAGAAAAATCCAGCCAACCATGGAAAATATGTTTTGATGCAAATCACCTGCTTGTCTTTTCGAGCCATTTATGGAAATTTGACTTAATTTGGTGCATTCAATGACCTTAGATCTTTGAAGGAATGTGCAAAATGTTGCACGGTATATTGGCAATATCTCATTCATCATTTGAAATAATTTGAAGTGAAGGACAATTGAGATAATTACAGTGGCTGGCACAGCCCCTGAAAATTGCAGCATGAACTGACGGTTAGATAACGAGAAATTTATATTTATATTTGCCCAAAGGCTCCTATTATAAACGCCGTGAAGTAGCTATGACCTGTCCTTAAGCATAAATGTAGATATAATAATTTTCACAAAATTTGCAATAGCCATCCTAGCTTATTTACTTGTATGCTATACACGATCTATAATATCACTCACCTGTGTGTTGCTATGAAATTTAACTCCTGGTTAATATATTTGTAAGCTCTGACCTGGCTTGCGCGGTGCACGAATCACTTCATATCCATACCTATTTCAAAACGTTCTCAGCCCAGGCCCGCCTAGAGTCCAGTGACTTTCTTGAGAGTGAGGCCCAGCCCAGGCCCACCCATGGCCCATGGGCCAGCCCAGTCCATGAATAAATATACACCACAGTAAGCATAACAGCTGCATAGCAACATGCCTTATTACCTTCCAAGTTACAACTGGTCTGTTGTATTACCTACATAACATTATATCTCAGCAGTCATTTGATGACGTGTTGACAAACTCTGATGCTTACTTCATGTCTACCTTCCGACACAGTGAAACAGTGGTTATCGTCGCCACGGGTATGGTAACCCTCCTTTGATGACCAAATTGACTCGTTATCCTCTCCCACATTGCACACGCGCATCGCACAGACACCATTGCACACGCACAGTTCTCGACTTAAAGCTATGCGGTACAGCATAACTTCAGGCGTTCACAACTAGTGCCATCTAGGGACAGGAATATAAGTAGATATCATTAAGTCCCCGATCTCCAACTGTTCGTCTCCCCAGCTGACCTGTCTCCAACTGTCCGTCTCCCCTGCTGACCTGTCTCCAACTGTCGCGTCTCCCAGCTGACCTGTCCCTCCAACTGTCCGTCTTCCCGCAGGCTTGACCTGTCTCCAACTGTACGTCTGCCCCAGCTAACCTGGTCTCAACTGTCCGTCTCCGCCAGCTAAAGCTGTCTCCAACTGTCCGTCTCTCCAGCTGAACCTGTCTCCACTGTCCGTCCTCCCCCAGCTGACCTAACATCTCCAACTGTCCGTCTCCCAGCTAACGCTGTTCTCCAACTTCCGTCTCCCAGCCTGACCTGTCTCCAACTGTCCGTCTCCCCAGCTGACTGTCTTCAACTGTCCGTACTCCGCAGCTGACGCTTTGTCTCCAACTGTCCGTCTCCCAGCTGACTGTCCTCAACTGTCCGTCTCCCCAGCATGACACCTGTCTCCAACTGTCCGTCTCCAGCTAACCTGTGACTCCAACAGTTTCGTCCTCCCAGCTGACCTGTCTCCCAACTGTCCGTTCCCAGTCTAAACCTGTCTCAACGTCCGTCTCCCAGCTAACCCGTCTGCCAAACTGTCCGTCTCCCCAGCTGAAGTGTCTCACTGTCCGTCTCCCAGCTGACCTGGTCCTCCAACTGTCCGTCTCCCAGCTGACCTGTCTCCACTGTCCGTCCTCCCCAGCTTGACCTGTCTCGCAACTGTCCGTCTCCCCTGCTGACTGTCCTGTCTCCAACTGTCGCGTCCTCCCGCCAGCTTGACCTGTCTGCCAACTGTCCGTCTCCGACAGCTAACCTTGTCTCCACTGTCCGTCTCCCGCAGCTAACCTGTCCTCCGAACTGTCGCGTCTCCGCAGCTAACCTGTCTCCAACGTGTCCGTCTCCCCTGCTGACCTGTCTCCAAACTGTCCGTCTCCCCAAGCCCTGAGCTGTCTCCAACTGTCCGTCTCCCCAGGCTGACCTGTCTCCAAGTGTCTCGTCTCCCAGCTAACCTTGTCTCCAATGTCCGTCTCCCCAGCTAACCTGTCTGCCAACTGTCCGTCTCCCAGCTGCCCTACATCTCCAACTGTCCGTCTTCGCCAGCTGCCTGTGTCCAACGTCCCGTTCTCTCCAGCTGACCTACAATCTTCAACAGTTCGGTCTCCCACTGACCTGTCTCCAACTGTCCGTCTCCGCGAGCTGACGCTGTCTCAACTGTCCGTCTCCCAGCTGACCTTGTCTCCACTGTCGTCTTCCCCAGCTGCCTACATCTCCAACTGTTTCGTCTCCCTGCTGACTGTCTCCAACTGTCGTCTCCCCAGCTTAACCTGTCTCCAACTGTCGCGTCTCCACCAGCTTGACCTACTCTCCAACTGTTCGTCTCCCAGCTGACCTGTCTCCAACTGTCCGTCTCCCCCAGCTGACGTACATCTCCAACTCTCCGTCTCCCCTGCTGACCTGTCTCCAAATTGTTCGTCTCCGCAGCTGACCTGTCTCAACTGTTTCGCTTCTCCGCAGTGACCTGTCTCCAACTGGTCCGTGCTCCCCAGCTGACGCTGTCTGCGCAACTGTCCTGTCTCCCCAGTTTGACCTATTCCACTGTCGTCTCCCCAGCTGACCGTGTCCTCCAACTGGTCCGTCTCCCCAGCTGACCTGTCTCCAAAACTGTCGCGGTCTCGGCCCAGCTGACGCTGTCTCCAAACTGTCCGTCTCCCAGCTGGACCTAGCATCCTTCCAACAGTTCGGTTCTCCAGCTGACCTGTTCAATTGTTCGTCTCCCAGCTGACCTGTCTCCAACTGTTTCGTCTCCAGTTGACCTGTCTCCAACTGTCCGTCTCCCCTGCTGACCTGTCTTCCAACTGTCCGTCTCCCCAGCTGACCTACATCTCCAACTGTCCGTCTCCCCTGCTGACCTGTCTCCAACTGTCCGTCTCCCCTGCTGACCTGTCTCCAACTGTCCGTCTCCCCTCAGGGCTGGCAGAACTCGATCAGGCACAACCTCAGCCTGAACGACTGCTTCCGTAAGCTGCCCCGTCAGAAGGGCCGGCCCGGCAAGGGCTCCTTCTGGACCCTCGACCCCAAGTTCGCCGACATGTTCGAGAATGGAAACTTCCGCAGACGCAAGCGGCGCATGCGCTGTCCCGCGCGGCCCGCAGAGCTGGAACAGAAGGGTTCCGGCCCGGGGGCGGCGGCGGCGGCGGCGGCGGCGGCGGCGGCGGCGGCGGGGGCGGGGGCGGGGACGGCGGCAGGGGGACGGAATGCTGAGCCGGCACGAGCAGTGGCACAGGCCAGTCCGCCGCCCACCAAGGCCTCGCTCTTCACCATCGAGAACCTGATCAAGCCGGAGCCGCTGCTGTTCACCACGGTGGCGCAGACGGCGGCGGCGGAGGCGGTGAAGGCGGTGGTGAAGGCGGAGCGGTGAGAGCAGAGGACGAGGGATCGAACTGCGGTTAGGACGTGGTGGACGGTGGACTGTGGATTGTTATTCATGTATTGTGCATTCAGTTTGATGTGTGTTTGTGCGTGCTGGACAGCGTTGGCTAATAAAAGGATGTCAGGTTTTTAAGCACCAACCAGTGTTATGATGGGCTGTATTGGTCCGAGGTAAACGAGATATTTTAGCCGTATTCGGTTTAAGCCTGGATTTAGATTTCGCCTCCTATTGTTCTGACTTCGTTCATCGATGCTCGTTTACTGTGCTTTCAATGTTATGCTAGCATGAAGCTGCACCAAGATCCCAGAGCCGAGTGGTCAAGTCGTTGCAGATAGATCTGCATGGTTCATTATTTAGATTGCTACGTAAGTTCAAGACCAATGAAATAGGTATTTACTACTTTGTAGGTATATAGGCGTAGGAAGAAGGAACAGCGAACGGGGACGCCTCACTTTTGGCAAAAGTTATCCAGAAACTATTTTATTTAAACTAAATGAGGACAAATTAAGAGAGTAAAAGGTACACAAAAACGAGATGAGTCAAATCAGCAGATAAATATTGCAAAGGGCCTGGGTTCAGAGGTGGCGGAAAGGGTGTGGGGGGGGGGCAGGGGAAGCTGTCCTTCCTACTCAAGAAAGTTGGGTTAGCAAACATGGTATGATTTTGCCCCCAAAAAGCAAGTTCGTTTTTTTTTCAACGAAAAAAAATGCCGAGGGCAACGAGGTGCCAGAGAAAACCTCTGAGGCCGACATAAGACTCTCAGTCAGCCTGAGATGGCCCTTGGTAGGCTTGAGGGGACCCACAGTAGGCCTGAGGGGGCCCTTGGATGGTCTGATATTTCGGCACTGGCCTGTCGGACGTTTGTTTGCGACCATTTAGAGATCCTGCAAAATATACATAGTGGCTCAAATCCGAGGAGATACCATTTAACGCCCTTTTGGGGAGGGATTTTTCATCCGTGGTTGCCTTTCGCCGAGGGGCCCCTGGGTTTCTTTGCCCCCATTCGGAAACACCTTCTGCCACTGCCTTGTGTAAAACGTCATTTTCATATTGGAACCAGACTGATAATTGGAGCCAAGCCTCAGGAAACCCTTTCCCTGGGTTGCCCACGTTTGGTGATGATGACAAATATTTGAAATGAAGTGTTTTACATCATACACATTAGCCTCGGGCATAGGCGGGATCCAGAACGCCGGTGATCTCTGGTTGGGGGGCTTGCGGCAAATCCAAGAAGTATCGTACATTTCTGAAAACTCATCGGATTTCACTTGCTTATGTATCAGTAACTGATTTAATACAAACTTTCATTGGTAAAAGTTGTTTAGTTTTACGACAATCTCAGGAAATGTGTCAAATTTGCGCCGATTTTGGGTGGTTTGAAGGGGGGTCATGGCCCCGTGCCCCCCCCCTCTGGATTCGCCCATGCCAGGGGCGGATCCAGCCGCTCGGTTCGGGGGACCAACTTTTGTTTTGCAAAAAGGTACCCCCATTTTTTTCTCCGCGGATTTGGGCTTCTCACCATATTTGGCATTCGAGATAGAAAATATAAAAAACAAACTTTTTTCGGAAAAAAAAGTCGGAGGAAAAAATGTAAAAAATTGAAAAAATCACATTAAAACACACGGTACACCACTTTCCGTAGCATATACATACGTAAGTAAAAATCACGTTTATTTCATATCAACTCGCAGGGACGTCACCGATAATTCTTGAGGGGTTCGGGTGAAATAACGAAAAAATGTGTATCCGTTTTGTCTGCGTGCATTAAAGCCTAGACATTAAAAGACATTTAAGACATTAAAAAAGACATTAAAGACATTAATAAAAGCCTAGACCTAGACATTAACCTAGACATTAGAAAGCGTGTATTAAAGCCTTAAAGCCAAAACGCGGATCCCGAAAACGGATTCTGGGACCTAATCATATGATCTGGATCCCGGATCCACTGGTATCATAGATCCACCTTAACAATTTGTCGAGACCGTAATAACGTCATGAAGTTCTTAGGGGGTAGGGGGTAGGGGTAGTAGGGGCCAGTGCAACTTATATCTTGCTGTGAGAGAATGAGAAACCCATGCAGTGGCTGCCTGGGTTTCTCAAGGCAAGGTCGGAACAATAAAAACTGCAAGCTGACATCTTTTTCGATATCCAAAGAAGTCGAAAAAACGAGAAAAAATCAAAATAAAGAAATTATAAGAAATTGTGTGGTTGCAAAATAAAGTGGACCAAATCTTGGAAGAAATTTGAAATTGGGCGTAGGAAGGTCCGCTAAAAACTGTTTCCCCCCTCAAAACGGTAGGCTGGATTCGTCCTTGACCAGTTTTAGTGTAATTTTGCCAGCATATGTATAATTGTTGTCAACTCAGCTACTGAAATTTCAGCAAGATAAAGGGGCACACTGGGTTATTTCAGTCACTGGCGGATAAAGGGGCTACTATTGATGCATGAGTAAAAAATTATTTCAGAAAAACATCAGGGAGACCTGTCAGCCCCCCTCCCCCGTAAGGCGAGGGTTAATTTTCAAGCTGGCTACATATTTAGCTAGCCTGCCGAGTTCCGAAAAAGGCGACGCAACCGATACATGACGCGAACATCGGCCACCTAAAATACCTAAAATGTCTAATCTTACCAAATACGTATTATAACATGGAAATCCACATTAAAAATGCTGCAAAGGCTTTAATACACGCAGACAAAACGGATACACATTTTTTCGTCATTTCACCCGAACCCCTAGAGGGGATTATCTTGTGGTAGTGCCCTCGCGAGTTCGCGTATGACCAGAGAGAACACGCCCGATGGATCTTATTACTTTTCGGCTGCTATTAATGCCTATCGGAATGGTTGGTGTCTGACCGGACTGCAGAGGGTGCGGCCGGACGGGCGCTAGCTATGGCCCAGCACGCTGACCGGCGGGTACTGCAGTCGTTTTAATGTGGATTTTTGTCCGCCGATGTCTTTAACATTTTTTTCCTTCCGACTTTTTTACGAAAAAAGTTTGTTTTTTCTCTATTTTTTTATTTCTCGCCGCTCCGCGCAAATGCATGGTCCGCAAGAAGCCCAAATCCGCGGATAAAGAAATCGCAGCCGCTAGCTTTTTTATGTCCAAAAAAAAGTTGGGGTTCCCCCCAAACCTGAGCGGCCTGGATCCGTCACTGGCATTGGGTGTTATCCACGATGGGGGGACCACCCGGTGCCAGTGGCCCTCAACGGTCCAAACCACCAAAAATCGGGCTGGCAGAAGTTTGACAGGCACTCTTCTGAGGATTGGTTCGTAAAAAATCTAAACACCTTTTAGCAAAAGAACAAGTTTGTATTAAATCACGGTTACTGATACATAAAGCAAGTGCAATCCGACTGATTTTTTCAGGAAGGATGTAGATACTTTTTGGGCATTTGCCCCCTGGCCCCCCCAACGACTCACCCAAATCACCCAGTTATTGGATCCGCCTATGGCCCGAGGCTAATGTTATTTGATGTTGGGTATTGGGGTTTTCCGCGAGCGCGCCGGACAAAACCTGAAGGTCAACTTTGTCGCGCACCATAGCTGTGTATGGCATGTAAAAAAAAAATAATCATTCCAATATTTGTTCATCATACAAACGCTGCAACCAGGGAAAAGGGTTACCTGAGGCTGGCTCCAATTATCAGTCTGGTTCCAATATGAAAATGACGTTTTACACAAGGCAGTGGCGTCGACACGCGAAAAATGATGATGATTGGGGTTTTGGGGCAGACCGATAACGATGGTCACATGCCGCCCATCGACACGCGAAAAAAAAACTATTCCGAATTTTTACTCGGTGGGGGGGGGGGAGCGGCACCTAGCAGGGGGTGGCATAGGGGGAAAATACTTTGTTTTCGAAGTTTAAAATCTGTATTGGGACACCCCCGCAAAATGTGATGTTACTAACAAAAACATTACATGTATTATTTTTTTTGAAAAATATTTTTATTAAAATGGATTCAAAGATTTCACATTGATGGGCCCTCTGGCCACCTGATTGAGCCCTCGATCAGCTTACGGTGGCCCTTGGTCGGCCTGAGGGGCCGTCAGTCGGCATGAGGAAATAGTTCACCTTGGATTGTTTTTTTCAAAACAATTTGATTATATTTTCAAATACAACTTCTTTTCATAATGTCA